>JAOBAT010127199.1:0-12784 GCA_026413305.1 Hydrozoanthus tunicans
GGGGGGGAGGAGGGAGGGGGGTAACTCCCATATTCTTACTCAGTATATATGGACTGTATAGTTTTCGAGGTCCTTGTCTTAGACAAAATCAATAATGTCACTTTTTGCACTTAAATTAACTAATTATATTGTCTTAAACAAATGAATGAAAATAAACTTGAGAAAAGAAAAAAAAAACACTAATTATAATCAGCCACTTTGTATACGTACTGCGCTGCCTTGATTTCATAGTAGGGTTGATGGCAGCATTGTTCTATAGCATTTAATGGCGAATATCACGCTTGATGTTTTGCCTGTTATGAATACTAAATTCTTTATCATTTTTGACATTTACAATAAATTTGCGATGTCTTAAATAGGGAATACGTTTTATTCTTCAGTCTTGAATAGGGTACATGTTTTTCTCTACTTGTCTTGAATATGGTATAAATTTCCAAGATTTTGGTGTTTTGAATAGGGTCAGGGTTTTGGGGCTTGGGCGGGACACCCTTAGCACAATCCTGGCCATGTACCCCTTCTCCCCCCATCCCCCTCCCCCTCCCCGATCATGTCAATGACACGATGAACGCCGTATCATACCAAACGCTCAATACGATTTTTTATTTCTTAGCTTCGAGTAAACAATAATAATACACATCAAGTCACTACAAAGTTATAAAACCTTCATTACACTAACCGTTTATCAGAAATAAACAAGTAACGACATTCTTCAAAGTTGAAGTTATTGATTAACACTGAAGTGTTGTTTGTAAATTGTCGCATTTCACAATGCATAGTTCGATTGGTTTAGCTCGAACGCCGTTTCATGTGCGTTCCATGTAAGAGTGTATTTGAGCACTCATCAACTGAGCAGCTGGCTCGCTATCTCCTGTATCATAAAATATTTAAATGAATCAGTATAGGTCTTTGGACTTCCTTTTTTTCAAACTGTCCGAATTGCCTATTTGTATAAAACTCCTTTATCAATAATCTACGAGGTAAAAACTCCGTACTCACGCCCATACTTAAATATGCGTAAAGTACTAGTAATGGCCGCTAACTTCACCTTTAACCTCATGCAGTTTATGGTCGCCAAACTCCACATTTTCTTTCGGGAATTAAAAGATATAACCCTCACCCAAACCCTATAACCATTACTCCTAACCCTAACAGTGATTTTGAGAATTTTTGTTTGCTCGAAAAGCGAGGTTTACGTACGATATTTTGGTCTGAAGATCAATAGCTTCGAATGCATAATGAAATAATATGGGTGAGTAAGGAAATTTAGCCCTATCTTTCATGCATGATAAAAGTTTCTGTTACACCATGTATGTATGTTACACTGCTGTATTCACCGTGTCTTGGTGCAGTATCGAAGGAATATAGGACCCCCTTTTACGAAAGCGCGAGAAAGTTTCCGATTCAAGGTTCAAATATCAGTATTACCTAGATACTACTATGAAGTTAACAGAAAACATTATCAAGTAGTATATTTTGCGATTCAACCTATATTAAAATATCTTTATCTGTAAGATTAATGTTATATACGTTTTGGTTATATTAGATAAATTTATATTTGGCACTTATAGGCTTTAAGCGAATAAAAATGTGAAAGAAAAGAAAATTTTTCAGAAAATCTAGCTCATAAGCAGTCTCCCCGCATGAAAATCAGGAAAATATCTTGTTCAAATACAGAACAGCCAACATAAGAAAACTGCTGCCGCCTGTTAATTTCGCGTTGCAAATTCTATCTCTGGTCTCACGTGCGTGTTAAACTTGTGTTGCTAATTCTCTCTCTAGTCTCACGTGCGTGTTAATACTCGTGTAGGCAATTCTCTCTCTAGTCTCAAGGGCGTGTTAACACTCGTGTTGCTAATTCTCTCTCTAGCCTCACGTGCGTGTTAAACTTGTGTTGCTAATTCTCTTTCTAGTCTCACGTGTGTGTTAATACTCGTGTAGCTAATTCTCTCTCTAGTCTCACGGGCGTGTTAACACTCGTGTTGCTAATTCTATCTCTGGTCTCACGTGCGTGTTAAACTTGTGTTGCTAATTCTCTCTCTAGTCTCACGTGTGTGTGTTAATACTCGTGTAGCTAATTCTCTCTCTAGTCTCACGTGCGTGTTAATACTCGTGTTGCTAGTTCTCTTTCTAGTCTCACGTGCGTGTTAAACTTGTGTTGCTAATTCTCTCTCTGGTCTCGCAGGCATGTGAATATTCGTGTTGCTAATTCTCTCTCTAGTCTCAAGTGTGTGTTAAACTTGTGTTGCTAATTCTCTCTTTAGACTCGCGTGTTGATACTCGTGTCGCTAATTCTCTTTCTAGTCTCACGTGCGTGTTAAACTTCTGTTGCTAATTCTCTCTCTAGACTCGCGTACGTGTTAAACCTGTGTTGCTAATTCTCTCTTTAGACTCGCGTGTTAATACTTGTGTTGCTAATTCTCTCTCTCGTCTCACGTGCGTGTTAAACTTGTCCTGCTAACCCTCTCTCTAGACTCGCGTACGTGTTAAACTTGTGTTGCTAATTCTCTCTCTAGTCTCACGTGCGTGTTAATACTCGTGTTGCTAATTCTCTCTCTAGTCTCACGGGCGTGTTAACACTCGTGTTGCTAATTCTCTCTCTAGTCTCACGTGCGTGTTAATACTCGTGTTGCTAATTAATTCTTTCTTTAGCCTCACGTGTTAATACTTGTGTTAAAACACAGGCGTAAAAGAACAGAGTTCAAATAAAGTTCTGTTCAATTTTCTTTGCTGTAAAGTCGTTAACGTTTGGCTCCGAACAAAGGTTCTCATTACTTCCGCGGTTCTGAAGTTCTCTTTTAGCCTGCACATGCGTTATAACTATAGTTACCAGGCTCCCATTGGGGTGGCCAAGGGTAAAGGTGACTTCATACGAAGGCGTCCCACAGAAACCACTCATGCTGCTCCTTAGTGCGGGCATAAACTGACCTTTGTAATCAAACACTTTGGTGTTTGCGTCCCTCTCTAGCTTCTGAGGCTCTTTAAAACCGGTCGAGTAAAACACTTTAGAACGACACAAACGCAGAGCGTAAATATCCCGGCTTTCGGAGAGCTCCAACACCAACCCACGATTCATGTTTTCCAAAACATTTTTGATTTCAGGAATGTCGAAATACTTATCTGGTAGAAGGAGTTGCTTGGCTGCATGTGGACCATAGATGGGGCTGAGTGTTGGCTCGTCGAAACTGAATACGTCAAGACTGCCATAGTACAGTCTGAGCATGCGCTTGTTCTGCTGGAACTGAATATTGTCCTCGATCACCACTCTGTTGTCATAAAAGGCTTTGATCAAGAGATCGTGGCCTGTATACAGAAAAGAAACAATTGTTGAATATTTAAACGGAAGCAGCATGTAACTCGAAAATGACTTAAACAAGTGGAAAATATTAGTTATACAAAGATTTTTATTCTTTACCAAAGTTTATAACCCAGTTACCATAAAAATAAGCCCTTCGAGATGGGGGCTATTAGAGAGAGGAGGACTTAATAGAGAGGGAGGCTTATTAGAGAGGGGGGCTTATTAGAGAGAGGAGCTTATTAGAGAGGGGGGCTATTAGAGAGAGGGGGGCTATTAGAGAGAGGGGGGGGGCTATTACAGAGGGGGGCTTATTAGAAAGGTAAGAGAGGGGAGGGGGTTTATTTAAAAATTGTCAAAAACCAAAGACAGAAACACAATTTTGAAGTTAGGGTACTAAAAAGTTTAACAGCGACTAGACCACCCTGTGTTCACTCTGGCGCTAATAACCAGTTCCTTTATAAAACTGAAACAGGTTAAACCATTGACAAACTATATTCGTGACACATTACGCCTAATGTCTCAGCTCCATCGCCTTTACAACTGATGGGGGGAGGTTTATCATATTAGAGAGAGGGGGGGGTTATTTGAGTGTTTACAGTGTTTAAGCTAAATCAGCGAGTCAGCTCCCATGGATGCGAGTCTCTGTAGCTCGGTGGGTAGAGCATCTGACCGGTAATCAAAGGATTGCGGGTTCGATTCCCGTCAGTGACTCGGCTCCACGTGTGAGTCTCTGTAGCTCAGTGAGTAGAGCATCTGACTGGTAATCAGAGGGTTGCGGGTTCGATTCCTGTCAGTGACTCGACTCCCCATGTGAGTCTCTGTAGCTCAGTGGGTAGAGCAACTGACCGGTAATCAGAGGGTTGCTCGTTCGATTCCTGTCAGTGACTCGACTCCCCATGTGAGTCTCTGTAGCTCAGTGGGTAGAGCATCTGACCGGTAGTCAGAGGGTTGCAGGTTCGATTCCCGTCAGTGACTCTGCTCCCCGTGTGAGTCTCTGTAGCTCAGTGGGTAGAGCATCTGATCGGTAATCAAAGGATTGCGGGTTCGATTCTCGTCAGTGACTCGGCTCCCCATGTGAGTCTCTGTAGCTCAGTGGGTAGAGCATCTGACCGGTAATCAAAGGGTTGCGGGTTCGAGTCCCATCAGTGACTCGGCTCCCCATGTGAGTCTTTGTAGCTCAGTGGGTAGACCATCTGACCGGTAATCAGAGGGTTGCGGGTTCGATTTCCGTCTGTGACTCGGCTCCCCATGTGAGTCTCTGTATCTCAGTGGGTAGAGCATCTGACCGGTAACCAGAGGGTTGCAGGTTCGATTCCCCCCAGTAACTCTGCTCCCCATGTGAGTCTGTAACTCAGTGGGTAGACCATCTGACCGGTAACCAGAGGGTTGCAGGTTCGATTCCCGTGTACACCTCAATTTTGACACACACAGTATAGTTAGTACAAGTGCAAGCAAGAGTTTTACCAACTGTTACCCATGTGCTTTTTTTAGCGGTACGAGGCGCAATGAATTGTGGTAAAATGTACGGCCGCCATTTTTTTCGGAGATGTCAACCCAGCGAGTTGGAGGTTCGATTCCCGCCCGTGCATGGCTTCTGAGCATTCGACTTGATGAAAATTTTCTTTCTAAGCTTTAATTTTCTATATCAGTTTAATCGTCAAATGGCATTTGATGCTTGAAAAATCATAATGCACACATGTTTTTGTTTATGATACGCTCCCTAGACACATACTTAACGAAACACAACAACAACTTTTATAACTTGATAAACACATTGAAGCAGTGTTGGTCTAGTTTCATGATCAACCCTTGTTTTGTAAGAAATCTGTATCTCCCGTGTAGGGACCTCCTTGATTAGTGGGTAAGGTGCTCGACTCGACGGACCAATTAGGGTCGAAAATGAGACCGTCGCGTACCTAATAGGGTCTCCGACTGACTCCATACCTTTTAGGGACAACCATACGGCAACCAATGCAAACTTACACCAAGAACGTGGTTGATTTAATGTGGTCGTACCTTTTAGGGTATGAAATCGGCCTCTCTGTTAGTTATACATACATTTTAGGGTCTTTTTCACCCCTAGTCACTTTTCACGGGTGTCCCGTCCCCGGGATATACCTAATACTGCACGCCTTCTATCTCTGAAATAATCTACAGTGTTGAAAAAAACACTTTGAGGCTGAATTTTGCCACAATTAAAAATGTTAATTAGTTATTCCTGAAAAAAACTTTTTTAGGTTGAACTTCCCATTTCGTTATACAACCTGAGTTTTTAAAGCTTTAACGTTTATATGAAATCGGAAAGTTTTGCAACTTTTTGTGTCTTATCTTGTGGCGATTCTTACATTAAAGTAGGAATAGTTTCTTACCACAGAAGCCATTCTGGTTGATTTGTAAGGCCATGGATTGAGTCTCTGCTGTTGTTAGCTGAAAAAGATTTAGTGAGTTATCACGGTTGCCGCTCTTAAAGTGTTTTTATGGAATCACAGAACTTAGTCTGTTAGGAAGGTTTTTGAAAAACAAGAGAAGTGTCTTTTTATCATTAACTGATAACTCTTTTCGTTACTACGATATTAAGAATTTCAAACATGCACATTACCAAAGTTACAACGTCTTCAAGTCGAGAATCCAATGGGATGATTGCAAAAACACGCTTTTTTATAAGAACCAGTAAATTTGACCGAGGCTCATTGTTCTTAATTTTTTTTTTTTTGCGATTTGAGCCTCAAATTGTTCTTATTTTTATGTGTGGCTTAAATCGAGAAAAAATTCATCATCCCCGCGGATTTAACATAGGTTTGCAGAGTCATTTCCTGTGACTGTGAAACTGCGAATCATTTGTTACTCATTCTGTATTGTGAAACTAATAAGGATCGAAGCTCCATTGATTTTTTAAACCAGCTACCGAGCACCGAGCCTCAGCTAACTCTACATTCTAGTCCCGGCCCAATTGATTCTCCGCCCAGTCTAGTCCCCGCCCATTCTCCGTTCCCGTTCCCAACCGTGTTCCCTTCGCCCCCCTTCGTGTCGTTTCCGATTTCCCTTCTCTCTTTCCTGTCTCTTTTTCTAGTGCTATTATTAAGATGCAACTTGACTTCCAAAATAATCTCACCTCAGTTAATGAACAGGAAGAATGCACAGGGTTTGTAGAACTCGCATAACCATGATGCACTTCTACCTCTGGTTGCAGGAGGCTGGTAAATAGAGATGGCTGATCTCGCTACAAGATATGGAACGGTTTTTGTATTCTTTATACATTTATTTTTACCACCATCACGCTCGTTACTATATTATTAAATCCTTTGTAATTTTGATTTTTCATTTGATTGTGATTGGAAATATCTCTAACCTGAGATATCTTTAAACCAACCCTATTAATCGATGCTGTAAAAATAGGTCGCTTTGATAATATGTAACAGTTTACATCATGTCAATAAAGCAAGTACTTCACTTCTACTACTACTACTACTACTACTACTACTACTACTACTACTACTACTACTTACTGTTATTGTTAATTATGATTATGTATTTTGTTGATGTATTTATATTACTCATATTTGTATTCGAAAAAAAAAATTATTTAGGCAATATGTAAAAGTTTTATATCATGCCAATAAAGCTTTATTATTATTATTATCATTACTATTATTATTATTATTTTTATTACTACTACTACTACTACTACTACGACTACTACTACGACTACTACTACTACAGTGTTCTTTTGCTATATCAAGTCTCCAAGTATACTTACTTCTTCTTTGTTCACGATGTAATCTATCAGGTTTGCTACAAAGGAAAGATAAAATATATATTCACAAGTATCGAAGCACGTCTTCGTAATCTCGAACTAATCATACGGGGTACAGAGCTGATACTGGTTATTTGCACAAGCTGAACTTGCAGGCTACGCGTGATACGTGAACTGTGTTAACTAACCTCAGATAATCATTAATTCAGTTCCCGACCGCTAGTCAAGGGAACGAAGGCGCAGCTTGTCACTTACTCTGGTTAGTGCGCATGCGTGTACTATGTTTACTAACCTCTGTTTGTCATGGAAACATCATCCATATCCATCCTTTCATAATGATTTTCATCATGTTGATTATGATACTCATTGGACGGTCCCATAAAAAACGCAGAATTGATCAACTGTTCATCTAATCCTAACTGGCTGACAGGACTACTGAGATCGTCGCTGTAGGGGGGGCTTTTGTAGGTAGCTGTAACATCGGGAGAAATGTTCCACAGATTGGCCGGGGGTACTGTTCGTACGGACCAGTCATTTATCTCTGTGTGGTGAGCTATTCTTCCATTAGTGCCATTACTTAAGTTGCTAAGCCCATCAACCTAAAACATTAAACTTAGCTTTTAGAAAACATGATTGATTTCGCTAGTAAATCTGTCTTTGCAGCACTTCTTAAGTCTTTTTGTACCATTCGTAAAATTCAGTGTTATAAATAATCCCAAGATTCTTGTTTGCAACTTTTCTCTTAGCCTACTATAAAATTTATATCTTCTTTTTCGGATTACTGATTGAGAAAAAGCGATCCATAACAACAGTTTGCTTTACTTGAATCGCGCCATTCTCCTCCCCGCCGGATAAGAGAAGCGATGGGCTCTGGGGACGAGAATGGAATCGCGCCCGCAACCCTGGCTCCCATTCCCCTCTCAAAAGCCGCTACGTACGCAGACCACTTGTACAAGATGACTGAAATACTTGTTCTTCAACCCTGACTCGCTTTCATTGTAGCCTTATGACCTAAAAAACAACAGGGGCATTCACATTCTCAATAGCTAATGAGTGGTCCAAAACGTTTAATAGTATATAACGGCGCCAGGGCCGAGACTGTATCCACGGGTGTCACTTTTGCGCTGCGGCAGCAAATTTGCAAGGATACCCGAAGATCTTATCTTGTTGATGAAACTGAAAGTATTGCACGCAGCGTTGCAGCGTTCTGCAAGATTTGCAAGACCGTCGCACTCAAACGCTTCCTCGCATGGCGCTGATCAGAAAAAATTATCCGGTTCCTCATCGCAAGCTTCTAAATGCTTTCTAAAAGATCTTGGCAAATAGGAAGCATAGTTTCTCATTTATGTTAAACTGTTTTTTAGTGTTCTACTTTCACTTACGGTGTGTGGAACTGGGGTTGAAGAGGAACTAAATCCAGTTGTAGCTGCTTTCGAAGGTGTTCTGGAGGAACCAGCTGGAACACAACACAGTCAACTCTCGGTTAGCAAAATAACAGAAAAAGAAAACAACGGCGGATTTGATAAAAACCAAATTTAAAATCGTGTAAATTAAAAATAAGAAGCTGGAAACAACAACATCCCTTGTTCAACCATTTCAGTTATGGTTGTATTAATAACTGACTCTCAACTAGAGCTCAAGTTTTCATGGGAAGCAAATATGAAGTAAAATTTTCAATGCGCACAACTAAATTTGTGGTCCGCCCTGTTTTACCAGACCACGGCATTGAACATACGAAAAAGCTCATGGGAATATCCCAGATGTGTTTTTATAGAGTGAGTACTTGAGTTAAGGACTTTCGAGATATTTATTGCGTGAAAACCTATTAACTTTAAATCCTTTTTAAAGGGCTTGAACACTCTTGAAGGTCTATTCATTTATTTTAAATTCTTAGTTGGTATCATTTAATCACTGCAAAAGTAGTAACTGACAGTGTCTTGTCTTCACGTACTAATTGGTAGTTTTTTTTACTCATTTCTTTAGCTTCGTTACTCTAGAGTATAGTCGGAGAACCCAACAGGTAGATCTATGATAGTTTGCGGCGAAGGCTACCCGAGGGCCTACGGTTTAACGTTCTTATCCGAGAAGACGCGAAGGCCTAACCGTTTGCAGATGTTAGAGCAAAGGCAGCACCTTCTCCGCAGTTATTTTAAGACCCTCAGTGAAGCTCCAGGACGACATACCGGCCTTACTACCAACTGGGCATATCAGTGTGCGGTAAAAACAACACCTTGAACGAAGTGAACGGTATGCATTACTCATAAAGGTTTTGGAGTCGACTATAAAATAACGTGATTTATTTCTCTGTTGTTTTCAAGGCTTGGTTTGGTATTATCTCTTTCGTGTAAGGTTCGAAAACATTATAAGTTTCGTAACTAATTTGGATTTGTTTGTTTTGGTATGTTTCGATGTCTACGTTGAAATTTCTTCAACTGGCACGTTTCGTCGTGTGCCTTTTATGGCATGAAGGACCTGATGATCACAGAAGCAAGTGATTTTTTTTGAAGGGTTCCCCGAAAGGCCCTTCACAAGCACTTACAAGCATGCGAGCACCCTATTTTTAAGGCGAGACCGAGCATTTTGGTTTTAAAGTAAATCGAGAATTTGAGGCATTAGGCAATTAATTATCCTGCGAAGTGGAGGTGACTGGTGGTAGATATTTACCGAGATGCGATTGGTTTGGTATATGCCAAATCGATCAGTCGAATAAGTTCAGTTGAGTTGGTTAATGTCAAGTTTGAACCAAATTTATCAATTCAAAATTTTCAAATGCAAGTAAGAAAAGCCCGCGCTCCCTTTAATCGTTGTCCTTTTCTTGAAATTTCTAAGTAAAACAACTTTCATCCTACTTGCGACTATATTCATTCCAAATTTAGTGGCCCTGTTTTGTGTTTAAAGGGAATGGCCCCTTTTGAAATAGTTTTTAGCAGTCTGGTAGTTTTTCTTCTTTCCTTGTCTAGAAATACAGGTTGTGCTTGTAGAATCTGAATTTATTAATTGGTTTTATTTACTTCTGTGATCAAGAACGTCGCTGTAAGAATTAATTTTTTCTATTTCTCTATTTGATTAACAACTATAAAGCTCCCAAGCGTTTGGTTGAACAGTTTCTAATAAAAAAGACGCAGTGTAGATCACCTTTCGAAATTATCATTTATAACGCAAGGTACTCGCCCCCACCCCACCTCCTACTAATTTTTTTTTTTTTCCAATGAGTAGACTTTCACTTTTTATTTCCTGATATTTATCTGGAATAATTCAGTAACACATGTATTGCACAGCACGTGCTGGGCAACGAGCATGTTCAGTGTAACTGGCTGGAGCCTGATTCGCTGGGTAAGATATTAAAAAAAATTGAGGGAAAATTGATACTATCTTAATATACTTCGTTCTTTTGTTCTTGGGCATAATGAATCAATCTGTCACCTAGGCGCTGCCCGCTAGCAGATAAATTATTTACACGTGGCATTAATTGAATGAGAAACTGAAATCTAACAGAGCAATCCAGATATTTCTTACTTTATATATACAGTAAGATATTTTCAGTTTACGTTACAATGTGTTACTGAATTCATCTAAACTTCCATCAAAACCGGTTCAAAATCA
The DNA here is from genome assembly GCA_026413305.1 of Hydrozoanthus tunicans. Taxonomy (NCBI): domain Eukaryota; kingdom Metazoa; phylum Cnidaria; class Anthozoa; order Zoantharia; family Hydrozoanthidae; genus Hydrozoanthus; species Hydrozoanthus tunicans. The sequence goes on from JAOBAT010127199.1 coordinate 10,653, forward strand.
ATTTCCGTTGCGTGCGAGTTTCCACTTCTTGGTCAAAGCTTGTTTAATAATTTGGAAATCTTGTTATAAGCCTTCTTTCTACCAACTACAAATGTTCTTTTGACAGAGCCTAATGAACGAAAAAGTTGTAGATTTATCGTTTAAACTTTCTTTCCTCAGTGACGACAAAGCCAAAATGAGCATTTATAGCATAAAAACATTACTCTTTCAATACCGAGTCTTTGTTTTGCCTCAAGATCAAGTATCCTTTTATCATACTAGCTATCAATAAACGTACTGGTGTTTTTTGCAATCCGGGAAACCCCTGCTCTTCTAAATACTTTCACAATGGACGCGACGCTACACTCTTGACCTAGTCATAATGTAGTTGAATCTGTTTTGTAGTTAAATGTACTTAAAAGCGAGCGATGGAGTGTTTCGCTTGTTTCGAGAAGAAAAAGAACCGAACATCCTGTCAAGTGTAACGTAACGGCAAGAAAGAAAGTTAGTCAGTCAGTCAAGCAAGGCTTGAGTTGTTGTTGCTGTTCCACATCATTAAGTATGCAAAACCAAACACTCGACACTTGACAGATATAGTGCCTGGCATTTCTTTTACATTCGATCAAGGTAAAACATAGTCTCTATATTATTTGGTCACGAGTATTATCCAAAATAGAAGGATGCTCAAAAGAAGGATGATACGCAAAACCTAACAGCGGTTTCATTTGAACAAAAAAAAATGAAACTTAAATTGTTTCCTGCTGGCGTTGGGTCAAACAAAGTTTTTAAAGACCGAAAGTACAGTTCTATAACCTTCTGACGTAATCTTGAAGTAAAAAGCAGAACCCCTAATAAAACACTTAAATTTTTCCTTACCCCTCTGAATGAACTGGAAAACTCGAAACGGTTCGCTCTGATCCAGACTGTCAGGAAATTTAACCTCTCGTATGTCGGGCATTTTGTGTAGCGCACATCGGAAACGGGTCTTCCATGTGGACGGGTCTGGTTGATCGCTTTCGTTGTATCGTCCCGTGTGTCTCGCCCATTCACGAAACAGTACAGCGTCCCTCTCTATATTGAAGTCCGGTTTACCAGCGTGCTTCCAAGTGATTCTGAACATTGCGTGTTCAGGGTCGATCCACCTCAAACCCGGAACAGTACCGCTGTTTATCTTATCTTCTAACCAGGGACGCAATCTTTGTCTTTCCCCTGTTTCTGTCGACATTTTTGGTCAATCGACTCTTAAACTGGAAAAGAAGACGCTGAATAGTAATACGCTTTCAAACCTCTGACTTGAAATTCGTTTAAGTTAACTATTTCAGTTTCTAAGACCCGGCCGGGAACTGTGGACTGAGAGAGGCAATGTTTTATTGTATTCGTATATACCATTTATTTGCCGGGGTTTCCCCTGAATATAAACCTACCATTGGTTTACACTCAATTACGCATGTACCAAAATAGCTAAGTACGTCATTTGATATATTTCAGTGAAGTGATTCGCAGGAAATGGAAACCGAGTTTTACGAGGAAGGTTTTTGTTTTGATTTCGTTTGATAAAGTTCCACGTATACGTAAAATGCTAATTCTACAACTCAGTGGATTTGTTTTCTTAATCTGTTGTCTGCTTCTCGTTTTAATGTCTTGCGCATGCCTTCTGATATAAGTACAAGGGTTTGTTCAAGGATTAATGCTCTCGTGACCTAATAGTTAATATTACACAATAACCAAGTTTGTCGGAGACGCACTTCAATCAGTTTTCTATAAGTGATTCATGCTAATTTTTTTATTAGAACAAACTCTCTAAGAACAGCAAGCCAGGCTGAGACTGTCCACAAGTTAAGAACAGGCAAAGAACAAATATTTGATGCACGTGTAAATTCATAATGATATCTCTAATTAACCACTCTTTCAATTCGGAAAAATCAGAAAAACTAGATAATTTCAGAACAATTTGAGGCTGAAATCGCGAAAAAAAAATTAACAGCCCAGTCTCAGCCGAAAGTTACTGGTTCTTATAAAAAGGCGCGTATTATCATTATTATTATTATTATTGTTGTTGTTATTGTTGTTATTACAATTATTATTATTATTATTATTATTATTGTTATTATTATTATTATTATTATTATTATTATTATTATTATTATTATTAT
>JAOBAT010127210.1:0-12783 GCA_026413305.1 Hydrozoanthus tunicans
ACCAACCTCGCGACTTTACTGTGACGGCGCCTGCCAGCGCAGGGACTGGGACGTGACTGATACTAACCAACCCCGCGACTTTACTGTGACGGCGCCTACCAGCGCAGGGACTGGGACGTGGCTGATACTAACCAACCCCGCGTGACTTTGTTGTGACGGCGCCTGCCAGCGCAAGGACTGGGACGTGACTGATACTCACCAACCCTGTGACTCAATTGTGACCATTCCTACCAGCGCAGGGACAGGGACGTGACTGAGACTCAACGAAATCTTGACTTAATTATGAAAGCACCTGCCAGCGCAGACACTGAGGCGTGACTAATATACACCGACCCCGTTACTTTATTGTGACGGCGCCTACCAGCGCAGGGACTGAGACGTGACTGATACTAACCAGCCCCGTGACTAAATTGTGACGGCGCCTGCCAGCGCAGGGACTGAGACGTGACTGATACTAACCAACCCCGTGACCACATTTTGGCTACATTGTGATTCAAGACCGTAAGCTTAATTACTACCTTTTTTCTGAACGTTGACTCTATGTATTACATATCTCCCTTCTTGGAAAACTGAGCCAAGGATCGATATACACAAATTCTTGTTAGTGTCTCATTGAAGTCGACCTGATTTCTATCCTGGGTGGCCTACAGTAACTTGACAGAATTAATGAAGAAAATATAGCCAAGAACCGGGTTCATTCAGACCGGCTCGTTCGGATGTGAATGGATGGGTGAGCGACTGGCCTACTAAGTACTTTAAATGCCGTGCAAGGAAATACTATTTTGCAAGTTACGAAAGAAGGAACATGTATAGTAAAATAAAGAGTTTATTTCCTGCAGCTGCATACAAAAGAGGCATCGTGTTTTATGACTAAATGAATTATAATATTCCAGGTAGTATTTCGTGAAACTGAAGTTTACTCAACTTTATTCAGTTAATTCGATACTATATGAGTTTAGCTCAAGTGTTTGGGTTTACTGTCAAACAGTAAATAAATGAAATTTCACAGTTTAAGGTCACTGTGGTATCCCAGTGGACGCGTTTATAATTGTATGTGTGTCAACGGATTGCTTGGTTTAAATTAAACCTACTGCTTAAATGTTCGTATTTCTTCGCTATGTTGATTTTTACGTTCCCATTCTCGACTAGATCTTTTCCGGATATACCTTTTTTTAAATCACGAATCATATCTGTTCGCTATCATCTGAAGAAAATCGCCATTGATACTCCTTAACTTATTCATTTGACATTTAAAATTAAATTTTCGTTTCTAATTTTGAGGACTATGAAATACTGTGAAGTATGTTCCGTCTTAGTATTACTCGACACCTTTCTGCAGTTTAAATGTTTGTCAGTGCCTGAAAACAACAGAAAGTACAACGTTGCCTGTCCAGTGTCTAAATAAAAAACCTAATGGTCATTTTAAGCTCGAGGCATTTCCACTCATACCATATTCTTAGAAAATGAAGAACTTTAGTAAAAATGGCAATCTTTTTAAGAGAAGAATGTAATTTATTTTGGTAATGGATGCAAATAAAATATTGCATATTATACGCAACAGAATAATGAAATAGTATGTTGATGTTTACACATCGATGAAAAAAGTTTAGCACGTGTATAGTCAAATGAAAGCGCTAGCAATTTACCCAAACACACTCACAAGTTATCCGGTACAAAATATGTTTTGGATAAATTTTCCCTTTTTTTATTTGAAGTATACTGAAAACCACTTTATAAAACGGCAAAGTTGTCCGAGTCCTAAATTTTAGAGTATGGAAAACCTTTCATTGCTTTTAAGAAAATGTTGTTTATCAACTCATTTTTCGGTTTTCTTTAAAATGTTTTGCTATATCGACTTGAAATGGTTAAAGCATCATGTTTGGTGGACAAAAAAAATTAGAGTTCGGTTTGCATCTACACGAAGTTTGGTTTTCAAAAATTGAAAGTTGTTTATTTTGTTCATTTGTAGCGCTTCATTTATCAAAACCACTTTAAAAAATTAATTTAATAAATTTCTGTGGGAGATGAGGAAATTTTTGACTCAAAAGTGTGCTACTTTGAATAACTAGTTTTGCAAAACCAAAGTTTAAGTCAAACGGATGTCAGGTGACGTTTCTTGGAGGCGGTGCGTTTCTATAGCCATTATGATAGCAGTTCATAAGCATTTTTCTGCCTAATACTGAGGCAGTACAAAGGCTTTACACCAACACACAATAGCCTTGACTACTAGCCTTACTGACGTAATGCTTTTGCCTGTTAAAATTGAATTTAATATTCAAATTAATTTACTCGAAAAAGAAAGAAAAAAAAAACATTTTCCGGACCATAGTTTGCGAGGTGCGAAGGTTCCACACACATGCAAGATCACTTCGGGCGTTAAACTAGCAATATTGGGTAAAAAGTAAATGCTATTAAATCATGCCAAAATCTGGATTCTAAAGTTTCTCTTCAGATTAGGTGGTTGACCTGTTTTATTCACATTCTTATTTTATGCTAACTATAAGAGCTTTTAGAGACGAGTTTTGTTAAGAGACGGCATTATAGGTTGAGTAAATTTATTATTGCGTGGCACTGTTAACGAATGATATCATAAAAACACCAAAACCCTAGTCAGTTCAACTGTTATGTTCTAATAACAACATCAAAATTGAATGTGCAAAGATATCACACACTTAAAAAAGTTAAATAGTCAAGCAATATGCATGGCTTTGAGTAGTTTTAAAAAACTTATCCAAAGTGATTTTTTTTAAAAAACGAAGTTGAATGAAATATATCACGCAACTACACTTTTTCGATAAATTAAAAGTCAATATTATACAATAAGTTTTCTACGGGTTGTTATGGCTAGATATTCATCATTCCAAACACTTTTCCCTAGAAATGGACCGTGGACCCATCTTGCAATTATACTGCGTTTTAGATCGCGTTATTGTTGCTAAACCTCTTGCGTCTCTTTGTCATTGGATGAATTACGAAACACTTGAACCTATTTCCAGCTGCAACTCCAAAGAGTTAACGATCTGTCTTTCGAACCCTCTGCCCGGCGTTGCTGTGTTATCTAAATTAGTTTTGCTCTAAGAATTTATTTCAGGAAGCAAACTCACAGTTTCGGTAACAACACGTCCGATAAATCAAGGAGAGCTATTAAAGTCTAGCGATTTGGCGATTTGACCTTGTTTATCGGTCGATTTAAGGAAAAACGTCCTTTTTTTGAGTGGTTGACAGTTTAAGATTTCATCAATCGGTAACAGAAAATAGCGTTTTTTGTTCATGGTTTGCGATTGTGTCCCATTTATTTTAGCGGAATACTGGTTTAAAATTGTCCGTTTGTTCTGTAGCCTCAATAACATGGCTTGAGTTTGAGTTGACTTTCGCGTCGTGAGGTGAAATGGCAAAACTTCATTCGTTCTTGAACACGCAGAGATTAAGTTAACTGAAAGCTTGGATCTTTTGTCGTTTAACATGTACTGGCTCGTGATAAATCACATTAAGTGATAGTTGCTAAGAAGGCCTAAAATCGACTTGTAGTTTGCCAAATATTGCGGTTGCGGTTTCTAACGAAAAATGGCGCGGGTTATGGTGAAAAGGGAACAATTGCAACAGTTTACGGATGTTTTCCCATAACAGACACCCTGTCAAGTGCATTTTTATTTCAAAAGCTTGCGTTTTTGAAAAATTCACACTTTTTTTGCAATTTTCACTAACCAACTTAAGGGAAGAAGAATTAACATCAATTTGAACTACTTCTGACAGTTTTCCCGTTTGCAAACTGATGTAGTGTTGCTGTTCTGTCGGGAGTCGGTATCAAACATATTATCTTTGAGACCTTCATAGCCTCGAAGGGGGGAGGGGAGGGGGGGTATGTCAAACCGAACAAAAACTCTGCCAAAAGTTCTAGTAGTCCTAACTCCTAAACGGAACAACATGCACGAAAAGATCTATGATAAGATCACTTTTTAAAACTTGTAATCAATTAAATTTTCTTAAAGCTCTTTATATCAACAGCTTCGTTCCAAAATTAATCCAATGAAGATTTTTCTAAATTTATTAAGAACGAGCTCCAATAAACGTTGCGTATTATATTCCAGAAATTTTCACACTAGAAGATTTGATTTTAATCTAGTATTGCAAATTTAACAAGGAAAAGATTGTTTCCTCAATGCTACCAGATTATGAAGTTAGCGCCAATAATCACAGGGAAACGTTTTGATAAACTTAAGGTTCACTGAAACAGGTAATTGGATTTTATTCTTCGTTTTAGTAAAAAGTTGAAACCAATCAAGCTATACAACCCTTGATTTTTTATTATTGAGCGAAAAAGGCCGTCCTTGGAGATAATTAATGATATTGTATTAAGTCTAAGTTGATTTGGAGTGAAATTGAAATAAACATCTGCCGCTAGACAGTGACTCTTCAATTTAGTATACAACAAGTGAAAACGTTCAAAAATGAAATGCCGGAGGACGTGTTTTTGCCAAAGTGCATTAAATAAAACAAACCAGCGATTTCTGTTGAAGCGAGGAAGGCATCGTACAAATTGCAGCCTTTTTTCAGGCACTTATATACTTGCAATTAAACGAGTTTATGAATTTGGAAATATTTAAGTCAGTTAAATTGTCTTGATAATAGTATCATCAATAATTTAATAAAACTTGTCTTCAAAACATTTGTTTTAAAGAGCTAAAAACACAAGTAATAAGATAGTTTAGAGCTTTGATATTTTCTATTTCTGTTTGCTCTCGTTAAACAGGATTTTCGGCTACGCATGCAAAAGAGTGTGTTTGGCTACCCGCAGCGAAATTTAAGAGAGTCAATTTAATATACATCTTTATGTTGCAATTATCTTTCTCTTAAACTCGTTTGGATTTGAAACTTCATTATAACTATACTTCTAACGTTATAAAACTCTTTTTGCCAACTAGGTTTGCCAAGTTTTGTTTAAAGGAAAATTCAAGAAATCTCATTGAATTTCTGGAAGAAAACTAGCCACAGAATCTGCTAGTGAAGTAAGATTTTTTTGTTTCGATAGGAAAGGCCCTAATTCCTGTTTATTAGATTAGAAGTAAGTTTTGAATGGTGTGTGCATTCAATAATAGAGGGGAAACTGCCGAATAGCAAATAGGAAGCAAAAAAACAATAGCTTGCGTTTCATTTGCGTTTGTCCTTTCAGCTTTTTCTGTGTGGGTGTTGCTGGTGTTGAATATTCGTTAATTGTTGATTGTGTTTTTATTAAACTCTTTTTTCCAAAAGGAACTCCATTACTAACGCCTGCTCTACTGCATTATCAATCATACAGCTCACACTATAAAGTTGCACAAGAGATTGGACTCTTCCCAGACTCACTGATAACAACCGACAGTAATCACTCATTTCGCCGAGCCGCATACCTCCAGGGACACCGTTCTATCTAACGCTCTAAAGATGAAATCACTCGTCGTTGTTTTAGCTTTTCTCCTGGCTGTTTCTTTTCTCCCACGAAACGAAGCTTTCACGGCTGGTGCGGGTAACATTGGTCAGGGTGATTGGCCGGGAAAGCGAGAAATGACTGCTCAGGTATGATCAAATGAGGGATTTAGTTTGATTTAACCTAGCTAGTTTCGAAAATTATAGTGAGTGTACTATAAAGCTGCTAAAACAGTGTTTTACTTTGTAAGGGAAAAAAGTGCACTTAAAAGAAAAGCTATTCGCAAAAGAAAAGCGGATAGATATAATCGTAAACTCAATAACAGCGAAATAAATTGCACTAGAGAAGCACAAAGAACTGACCATATCTAAATACGCACCAAATATGAAAAGTATATACGCTTAGTTGAGTTGATGATATATACGAACAACTAGTTTGTTCTCCTTAGAAAATGAAGACTTTTCCTAAAAAACAGCGCCCTAGGATCAAACAGCATTTAAATATGATTGGCGAAGTACATTTTTTAACTTGGCCTTGAGGCACTAGAGGAAGCGTGAACCTGCGAGTCTTGAAACTTCTACGCTAATTTGTCACGCATTGTTGATCTTTCTCGTACTAACAACAAAACTATTTCGTCTCGCGCCCTTTTGAGTTTCTGGTATACTGTTGCCTATAAGTTAAGCTTTTTTTGAATCCCACCTTTTACCATTCATTCGAGTTTTTTTTGGGTAAATTTCCTCTCGCAAGAAATTAAAAGAAACAGCAAGAGCGAGTTTGGGAGTTCACACAGTAGTGGCGCAGTACGCCGCGCAGGAAATTTGTTATAGAGGAACTATCAGAGTTGTTTCAAATACACTTTAATTGGTTTGAAACTTGAACGTTTTCAGTCTTTTCCTAAGTTACAATTTTATGTATATATTGATAAATACCTCGATCCCAAAAAAATTTGTTGTTACTTTATTGCAAATTTGGGCGGCACAACACGCTAAATTGGGAAGCAAAACTTTTGCTCTATCTATTGGTGCTTTTCTAGTTTTCATAGCTAAAAATAGAGTTTTTGTTCTTTTCGTTGGAGAAAAAAAGAAACTTGAAAAGAACATATACACCGTAGTCTGTCGAGTTTAAATTGCTATAACCCACACGTACGCATTTTATCATGAAAAGGGCTCGGTATTGAAATACCACCTTGCGGAAACTAACCGGTGTTTAAACTTTGGCCTGCGGATAAAAGTCAAAGTTTCATCAATAAACTTTGCCGACAAACTTTCATCTTGTATTTGCAAGTAAATAAAAATGTTCAAAGGCTGTTTCATCGTCGACTCCGCGCAAAAATTTTACATACAGTTTTGGTTTTTTGAAATTTTCCAAAATGGTCTGCTTTCTAGTTTAAGTTAAGTTTAGTATCAAGTTTTAGACTGGAGCAGCTGTAACTTTGTAAGCTCCCGGAAAATTGACCGTTTTGTTTACAGAAAAACTATGAATGAGCGCTGAACCGGTAGTAATAACATTAATGAGTAGTAATAAAATCGGCCCACTACAACGTTACTATTACCACTTCTAGCTACTCTATTAATAACTGCTGGGGTGGGGGATCTCGTCATTTCGCCCAATTTAAGGAAATCTGCAACAACTCCCGCGTGAATCAGCGATTCGCCCCGCTGTGAAAATACTATTTTATTTAAACGAGTGACGTCAGGACCCCGTGTGCAGATCCTGCATTTGTCAAAATAGTTTTTTCATAACAGCGTGAATAAGAGAACAAAATTTCGTTAGGCGAAATAACGGAAGGTATCTATCTATCCAAAGTAGCAGAGAGCACAAGAAATTGAAAGTGGAAATGAAGTTAAAGATAAAACCATTTTATCAGTTACAGCAACAGAAAACGTGTTTCACTTGCTAGAACTTTCTCGGGACATTTTCAGCGCTAATGATGATCGGAAGAGAAATAGTACGTCAGTTAGTTAGAAAGTAAGCGAGCGATAGAATGATTTCCTAGGTTATCAAATAAGCAAATAAGAATCTATAAGCAAGTAAGTAAACAAGTAAGTGAGTGAGTGAATGAGTGGGTGAGTGAGTGAGTAGTAAGTAAGTTAGTAAGTAAGTATTAAATAAATTATCGAGTGTGTGAGTCAATTAACATTTAATCCTAAAGTAAGTGAAATCAGTACAGTTTTCTCGGCGCAGTAAAAGGATTGTCAAGCCAATGTTTGCTTTTCAAAGAATGTTCCCATTTCCTTCGAGCTAAGGGCGCTTTCCTTTCCTCCGGACGCTGGATCCTTCTATAAACGAATGAATGAGTGCATGTTAGATTATACATGTGGTCTCAATGAACAAGAACAAACTAGTTCTAGCGATTTGGTGGCTAAGCTTGTAGACATTTGGATGCTTTCTATGTCTTTCGTACATTATGCATGCTAGCCTCGACTTGTCATTTGCTTTAACCGGCCGGGTGTTTTGAACCTTCTATAGACAGAACCAATAAAAACTCTACGGTGAACCCTGTCTAAAACAACTTTATACTATCAAGAAATAAATAGTCTAAAAAACTTTAATACGGCAGTTATCTGAAGGTTGAGCCCTTTAGGGCACAATTGACGCTAGCTAGTTGGTCACAAAGAAGCTATCTAGGTGTTTGATATTGTTGTTCAGGGTGAGTAATGAACAGTTGTTGTTCTTCCAGGGTGCAATCAAGAGACTAAACTACTTCTGTGAAGCAGCTGAAGCTGTGTGTGGCTATCCTTCAAGACAACCCCAGACGAAGAGGAAACATCATTAAATCACACCAGAAAGAAGAAGAAAATATACAGAATGGCAAGCTAAATCCTGAAAACGCTAACGTGGATGGCGCAAGGACAATCTAAATTATTTCAGTTTGCTGTTTTTGGATCTTGTGCTCTAAATCAAACTTTTCGACCTTAATTCTAGAGAATGTTGGAATTCCTGGAAGTATATCGATTCAATAACTGTATGTAATTGTGCTACAGTTTGTAGAATAAACAGCAGTCACACAAATCAGGTTTGTGTTTGTCTCTTGTTTTATCATTGTGTCTGAAATCAGAGAAAAAAAACTATTAAAATATATTTATTTGTGTCCTTTTTCTTAACATAAACTTTCCAAAATCGAGGAGTCGCAATCAGGCATAAAAACAACGAAATATTGAAAAAGTTCTCTGTTTAGTGAAAAGTTTTTAAATGAAAAAACATGAGCTTTCGGTTTAATACCTTTTTAAATTTTATACATGTAGGCCCTGTGGTTATTCTTTTACTTGTCAAAAACTTACTAAGAAATTAATTTACTGTGCTTCGATTTTTAACTAAACAATCACAAGAAAAAATACAGTAATAGCCCGCGTATAAGAATCTAAATTTTTCAATTTAGTCTAAATAGGTTCATATATAAATGGTACTTAAAGCAAATTTAGGTTACCAAGTTCTTAAAATAGGTTCTTATATTTTCTTTTGAGTTTCATCTGAATATACTATATACATTATAAATGTCATCTCATAATATAAATCGTTTATTTGTACCATAGAGCAGTGCCTATAGGCAGTTCAGTGCAGGTACAGCATATGTCCTTTACGAGACATAACAAAGAAACTCATTTTGATACCAAATTCATAACAAGTTCAAGCAATGACTTCACATTGACTTGAGAAGCTGAGGCATTGTCCATTGGGAACTTACGTTGTTTTGATATTTTGCAATCATTTATTTCGTTGCGATATATTTTGGTATTTTACATTTAATGCTTTGTGATTCTCACAGAGTTGGAGACAGTCAGAAAGCTTTCTTTGATACTGTAGTAGAGTACAGTACTTGCAAATACTCGGGGAATTATTTGAATGGCAAGCGCAATAGACATACAACATGGTACTTAAGCTTGAAAGAAAAAAAAAAGTGATGTCAAGTTACTTTTAAATAGATGATGATCTTAATTCAGCAGTTTCTACCTATACACTTTTACAGCAACTTCACTGGTAAGAATCTAACTTAAAACTTTAGCCTAAATAGGTTCTTATGTGGAGGGGGCTTAAAATGAAAATTTTAGCCTAACAGGTTTTAAAACCAAAGTTCTTATACGCGGGCTATTACTGTAATTCGCAACTTTAATTGATTCCTAAGACAATTTTATAAATAAAATAAGTTGTGCTTAAAATATCAAAATGGTACTTCAAAGTTAAAAGATAATTTAAAAACTACCTAAACTAAACTAACTAAATTACCTTTTAACTTTGAGGTACCATTTTGATATTTTAACCTTGTTGGCGTTTTTAATGCAAGTTGCGCTTCACTGTGACGTTTAAGTCCTCTGACTGATCGAAGTCCCGAAAAGTTTCACGGTCAGTATAGACTGCTTTTTAAAGTACGTTTACTGGAAGCCTCATTAGAACTCTATTTTTTAAAGGTTTTTGAAAAAGAAGCTAGAAAAGGTTTTTTAAAGTAACTCTTTTGGCTGCCGAGGTCTCAAGATTCTTCAAACATGCAAACTATCAAAGTTGTGACATCACATATGGACTCAGGAGTGTAAAGATCACAAAACAACACTTCTTTCTTGAAATACAAGTTCACTGGGTATAAAACTTTGCACAATTGATCTGTGCTTGGTGTGAAATCCGACAGATGCGCGTCATCCGGAATACGTTTTCCGCCACGCGCCCATAGTTTACGGTTTTGGCCTGCGGAATTAAGAGTGTATCAAGGTGACGGTATTCAGAATTCTGTAAAAAACAAAACCTTATTTTTGTTCCACAGAATTCTTCCAAAATGTTTGCAAGAGTCTCTTAGTAGTTCCTATTAAACAAAACTGATTTTTTGTTAGCTAGAATTGATTGCCATTACATTAACACAAATCCGAAGTTTAAGGGAGTTTGGTAAATAATCGTGAAGTTACAGATATTTTTCACGTTTTTTATCTTCATTTTTGGTTCCCTAATAACGGAAGTCTAGGAACAACTGACGTCAAGCGCTTAAATATCGAAATGTAAGCATTGATATCCCCATTCTAAAGTACAAGAGTTATTTTTTCAGTTGAAGTTGAAAACCTGTGCGCCAGTATTTTCTTTTTTCGTTTCGCTTTTTATCGATGTTGATTCAGTCAGTCGGACTCCCGCACTCGACTTTTGCCATAGTTCATCCGATTGCCATGATATTTTGGTATGTATGATCAACTTATTTCGTACTGTTGTTTAAACGTGGTCTCTAATTGGTGTGGTTGCATGGCAACCACAAAATACAAATGACTCCATCTTTGACATGGCAAGTTAAGTTAGTTTTCTTTTCTGAATTTTCCCCCATAAGATTTGTTGAAATTCCAAAACGCATCAACAAAAATAGATATTGTTTTTAGTTGCTGTTTTAGTCATCATCGTGGTGGGATAAGCAACCAACTAGCTTCACCACCCTTAATAATGCAATATGTCAACTACAGTAATACTAGAACATGGTCTACTTACTGAGTGATATGTTGAATCGACACCAACAGTTGCTATGGCAACAAATAATGGAAACTCTTGATTGTCTAGGCCGCCATCGTGGATTTTCAAGTTTTTCAGATTTTACTACAGTTTGAAAAAAAAACTGAAAATGATGAGAAATCAAAAGTATCCTGTGATGAGCTCGTGTAGTAAATAAGAGGTTGAGTAGAGGATCTGATATTGTAATTTAATTTACCCCATGCCTTGAAAAATACAGCCAATCATAGGCCAGGATTGCCGTTGCATGTTCTGCGGTATGCAACGGGTAATATTCCACTCAACCTTTCCGTCATGACTTGCTGCATGAACGCACCAATAAAATTCAGAAACGGCGGGAAAATTTGTGCGCGTCAAAAATGGCGCCAAAACGTTGTTACGTAGTGAGCATTTTTTTCTGACTGTATTTTTTTTTGGTCTTGCATGTTTTTAACTCATTGTTATGAATCAAATTACCATTTGTTGAGCCTTCTTTCTAGGAGCCCGCGCTCACAGCTAGCATATCTTTAATATTTTATGCATGTTTTGTATTTTTCAAGACATGGGATAAATTAAATATGCAATGCTGGAATGTGCCACGCGTCACTTGTTTTTTCACAAGTGGCATTTTTCACGGTATCCCACTCCAAAGCATTGCATAATTAACTAGTATATAGTATTTTGTTTTACAGTCCAATAACCTGGTGTATCGAGATTGACTGTCTGTGAGTACTGGCGCTTTGTTAAGTTTGCAACCACACAATATAATCAAAATACGAGCGCATTTATTTCACCCTTCTGAGTTTGTGTATACAGATATATTTTGACTAAAACACTAATATAGTAATCAAAACAAAACCACAATGCTGCTAAGAACTGTAAAATAAGGCAGTGTTAAACGACAAAGGATGCAAAACAGGAAATAGGCAGTCAACAACTGCATGTGGCTACTGCTTTTTTGTCCAGTATAGGACTTTTGTATTCTTAAGTTTGATAGTCATTGATCCATTATCGCCATTTCGGAAAGACTTTATAATTCGATCTTTGAAATTGAGGATTTAACCTTAGAAGGTTGGGGGTGGGGGGTTGTTTTGACCCCCCCTTCGATTTTTTGGGGATAAAAAACTTACTGTTTTACTAAACGCCAAATGTTCTTTGATTAATAACACATATTAACTACATTAACACATTAATTTAATTTGATGTTTGATAACGTCATCACAGGAAACCACAAAACTCGTCGTTTGTTTTTGGATGGTTTTGCCTAAAATAATGACTGGAACCTATTTATTTTTTGCTTATCTTACAAATCAATTAGAAAAAGTAGTTTTTCTTTACGAGTGGAACACCGATCCTAAAAACTCCCTCGAAAACACCTCGATCCAAGCGCGCCCAAAACACACACAAGATACAAATTTAAGGTGAACTCAAGATAAGTAAACTTTATTTCCAATATTTTCGATTTTAAAATTTTTACTAAATTTTATAAGACTTTGTATGGGAAATTGTCTACAGTTAAAAATTATTAATCCCAAAGTCTTTGTGCAAGTCTTGGGGATGCCTTTTATTGAATTAGCAAAAATTTGAGGTTTCCAAGTAAACATACTTATAGGCAACATCTGAGTCACGTTCCACTGCGCATAAACAAAGCCTTCAATCGAGGCTACGTTCAAAAAATACAGCAAATGTATGAAAAACGAGCACCTGGCCTCGACTTGATGGTTTTGCTTAGTTTGGAAATGACCTATTACGTAACATATTGTGATGATGTCATCAACTGTGTATTACCTAACTAGTGTCAATTGACTACTACTTCTATTACTACTATTACTACTTCTTCTACTACTACTATTACTACTACTACTACTACTACTACTACTACTACTACTACTACTACTACTACTACTATTACTACTACTACTACTACT
>JAOBAT010127221.1:2211-12782 GCA_026413305.1 Hydrozoanthus tunicans
AGAAACGGAGACAGAACGAGACTGAAATTTAATCACTTCATACGCAATAAAAAGAAGCATCTATCACTAAAATGGTGGAATTAAGTAAACTACATTTTTTTGTCTTCTTCTAAAAGAAGAACTCAAGATACAGTATGCGATTCAGATTAACCAAAATCTAAGAACAAGCAGAGACTCGGGCTTGAAAACAATTTCTTCAAAATTTTACTGAGCTTCTATCTTAAATCTAACAATGCAGAATGAATGAGAAACGGAGACAGAACGAGACTGAAATTTAATCACTTCATACGCAATAAAAAGAAGCATCTATCACTAAAATGGTGTAACTAGGTAGACTACATTTTTTTGTCTTCATCTAAAAGAAGAACTCAAGATACAGTATGCGATTCAGTGCAAGAGTCATTTGAAAGTTTGTAAACTAAAACATAAAGAAACTGCAACCAGGGGAAGAGCAAGCCCAGGCCAATTTGGTAGACTTCATCCTCATCAAAAAATATTTAGCCGTACAAGATAGAGCGTGTTCATGTTTGGTTCGGAGTTATTTGTAAAGAATGAAGTAGCACTCTATAGTGATGTTAATCAAACTCGATTAAACGTAAACCTATCACCTGCTCATTATACATCCCATCCATTGTTGTTAGTTCGTTTTAAATTTTTGGGAAATCGAAAGCAAAGCTACGTTATAACACAAATGAACTTTTTTATAAGATCAAGAATGTGTCAGAACAACGAGGCTCAGATTAACCAAAATTTAAGAACAAGCAGAGATTCGGGCATGAAAGCAATTTCTTTTTCAAAATTTTACTGAGCTTCTATCTTAAGTTTAACAACGCAGAATAAATGAGAAACGTTTAGCAGTTTATAATCGTATCACTGGAAATCATTTCGGGAAATTGACTCAGTGATAATCCACGATATCCGCGGGATGAATTGATCGAATTGGTTTTCAAATACATGTTTTCCTAAACTTAAGCTTGATTTTCATTCAAGTTTTTAAACCACACATAGAAATAAGAACAATTTGAGAATACTTGAGGCTCAAATCGCAAAAAAATTAAGAACAAAGTGCTTCGGCCAACGTACTGGTTCGTATTTTTAAAAAAGGCCTCAAAAGCTTTGAAGTTGCTTCTTTGGGCTTCAGTGCACGCCCAAAATGTTCCTTATCATGTTCCGTTTTACCCTCTCATGTTTAAGTTTTATGTTTCTGCTCCAAAGTACGATATCGATCAACTGTGCAAATGTGTAGTCTGTTTGTTTAGTTACAACAACTTACCTGCTTCAGGGAACAACAACAAAACAAGAAAAACGGAGTAGTGAGGAACAAAACCCATCTTGGTAAACTTTCCTCTTGTAGATATACTAGTTGACTTCACTGCGCATATGTTTGGTTTGAATGATAACAAGCCAAGTTTCAAACTTCTTTTATAGCAACTGAAAAGCGAATGCGATTAGGCCAGTTGCCCCTCGTCAAAATCTGAGCCCGACATTTAGAGCGAATCACGTTTTATATACATTTGTCGCCGGGTTGGAATCTCAAAAATTGACATTGCCAGAAGCAATCAAATGACAATCAAAGTGTTTGCGACTTATGACGGAAGTTGGAACAGTGTAACTAATATAGATAAATATTAGTTTTAACTTGACGTGTAGGAAAGGAAAATAAAAGGGAAATACCTAAGCTTTAAAAATATCCTTCAAGTGAGATGAAGGTTTAAAGCCAAGATTTAAAGACTGACAACTTTCAAGTGGGTAAAACTAAAAAACTAAATTTGAGCTTGTACTGTCAAAAAGCCATTTTATAACCCTTTATCCGCATTTGTAGTTGTACTAGGTTTAATATCTCACGTACAAATTCAGCTTTTAAACAAGAAAAGGAAGTCGTTTCGTCGGGAATCAAGTAAATTTTTTATATTTACTTTAAAACGCAAGAAAAAGAATGCATAACAAAGAAGCTACGTTTTTCCTTTATTTAAAAACACATGCATGCGTGACGGTCGGTCTGGTTATTAAAAGCTTCTATTTTTGTGCCTAAAAGTAAAAGGATATTTTAGCCCTATTTGTTTCTTTTGAGGATGAGGGAGACTGATCGATTTTACACATTCGTTCCTAGAACCTTTACACTGCGCCCCACGTGGGTTTTTCCGTATACGTTTTGTTTCCTTCATATCAAATTCTGAAGTGAAAAAGTAAACATGTCTTGTTTTTGTGAACTTGTATAGAATTTCACGCATTTTACCAGTTTTATAACACTTTAAAACAAAAAGAGTCGCTGCTTTGTACTTTTTAAAGTTTGTTTATATGCAAGTTTTTCAATTTTTGTAGTTTCGAGAGCTTTCCAACTTTTAAAAATTTAACCTCTACTTAACATCGGCACTTTGATCGGATACCGTTGCTACAATCAATGAAAGCCGATGAAACTTCTTGGTTTCCCCCCTCCGTAAATGCTTCGTTAATCGTGCCGAATTGAAGAAAATGCTACAAGGATCGGAATAAAACCGAAGCAAGAATCGGAGTTAAAATGTAAGTTTACGTGCTGCATACCAGGCAAAACTCAAATTGTCTGCTTGCTCGAATAATGATCTCTGTAAAAGCTGTTACTGTTATTTTGAATTTTGCACTTTACTTTTGAGGAGGTGAACTATGGTCTGAATTCTGACCAGAAGTTTCTCTTCGTTTTGGATGACATTCTCTGTGAGCCTACTTGTTCATTGAGGCCAATATTTTTTTCGTGTTGTCTGCTTTTTCCGTTGTATTATTAAACCGATAAACCTTAGAAACTTCCATGAACTAATCTTGAGCAAAGTGACCTTTCGGTGTGGTCCTGCCCTTGGGACCGGACTGAAATCCCGTCGGCAATCTTTGATCGCACCTCGTAATGAATTTGGATGAAAATAAGCTAAATTCTCTTGTAAGATCTTTATTTTGCTTCACCGATGCAGACACCATTTCACAAAAAGAAAAGAAACAACTAACAAATTAAACGTGAAATAAAATCATTAAAAACAAACTTTGAGTTGACACAGACTTGGTGAGGATCGAATTGAAAGTTAAGTTTTGATAGCACAAATCTTCATCGAAAAAATGAAGGAAGAAAATCAGTTTAAGATAAGGAAAGCGCGTACTG
The DNA here is from genome assembly GCA_026413305.1 of Hydrozoanthus tunicans. Lineage (NCBI taxonomy): Eukaryota > Metazoa > Cnidaria > Anthozoa > Zoantharia > Hydrozoanthidae > Hydrozoanthus > Hydrozoanthus tunicans. Next base: position 5,336 of record JAOBAT010127221.1, read on the forward strand.
AAATTTGTGTTATATTACAAATATAACCATGAAATGTTTACGGCTGGGCGTTTGTGAAACAGTTGTAAACAGATAATTCTCGAATTAAACCATTGGTTCTCTTTCATAGCGGTTTCTTTTGGCGGATTCCATAAACTTTAGATTAACTAAAAGCGTAAGCCAAATCTCCTTCGCTCTTACAACATTCTTAATCAATTTGCCGGCCAGAATAGTCGACTTAAGCCTTTTAGTAAGCCCAAAATTGGGGTAACTTACCCAAATGGCATATACGAAATTACTTCAGTTCTGGAACCAGCTGTCTCCACTCTTTTCGGGACATGCGAAAGAAACACTTCGCTAGGGAGCGTTCAACTTTTTAATTCATTCATTAAAGAACTTACAGTTTATGAAGTTTTGCAACTTAACTTCTATGACCGTAAATGGTTTGAACCCAGGAGTAACAATACATCGTACGGCGAGATCGTCGGGGTTAGTGTAGTCCTGAGAAGGACTGTTGTCGGTGTAAGCGACTAGTGTTTCGACAAACTGGTATAAGCATGAGGAAGTCATCTTCAGATTTCAGAAATGAAAATCAAAATTTAAAAGGTCATAAATATAGCCATCTTCTGATTACAGTTACTTAACAGCTGAGCTAAATGTCTACAAAGCTATGTATATTCTTATACATCTTCCAAACACGGTCTGTTTGAAGTGTTGAAGTAGCCGCAGATTTACTACGTCATGAATCTCGCCCAACGGAAACGAAATCGCGATCCGCTCACGCGCTCCCAAATACGGGAAGTTTTGCACATAAGCAAACATGCTATGTACATGTGCCTTGAGGCAAAATGTAACTTGATTAAAAAGTTAGTTCGCACCACTCGATGTTCCGTATTTTTGTAGATGTTTACTACACAATATCTCATTTAAAACCGGGCAATCTGGTTTTCTCTAGCTATATACAGAATCTAAAAGACAATTTAGGAAGCCACTACAACTGTAAGTTTCGCTTCGAAACCTAAGAGGTGTTTCGAAAAGGATGTAAGAACTCGATCAAACTGTTTTTCGGGGATAGAAGCGGAATCTTTTCAGTATGTTAACTCTTGATTCCCAGATATTTTTCGACCAATGATTTATGATTCATTTATAGAATTTCTTCATGATTCATGAGACGAAAATTCAAGATTCATGATTCATTTTAAAGATTCGTGATTCATTTATTTTTTGTCCATGATTCATGATTCACAGCATGCGAGATGATGTGATTCATGATTCCTTTAATTTTTGTTTGCCGCGATTCATGATTCAGGTTTCCGCTTCCACCCCCGATGTTTTGTTTGTTTCCTTTTGACGCAGGCGTCCTGTAAGGTAGATTTTTGATGATGGATCTGCTAAAAGAAGAAATAAAACTTGTTTCCGTTAGAAACTGAGCCGGGGTCATGGCGACAGTGTCAGAACACAGCGATTACCAATCAATTCCCGTCGTCGGTTTTTAATTTACCCTTTTCGTTAAACTTCCGCTCCTCTATCACCCTTTTACTTTTTAAAAGTTTAGATCTAACAGCTGTTCCGTTATGAAGCCAGTTCTTTATGCTCTGTTAGATTCCCAACGTACCTTTCATTCCTTCCAACGTGCTATGTTGTGAAGTCTATGAAACCATAATTCAGAGGGTCTACTAACTATGATGTAATTAATTATGGCTAATTGTCTCTATAATAAATTTTAAAGTACTAACATAGAAATAAATATTTTTCTGTGTTCATTAATTTTCCAAGTTAAATGGGCACTAATGAATCATTATCATTTTCATTTCTGTCATTACTCCAATTTAGTTAATTTTCAGGAAGTCATCTGCTCATCTGTCATATCTCAAAATCATTATGCTTTTTAATAATCTTCTCGGTTAGTTTTGTGAAAGTACGGTCAAACGTAGGCGTGAGAATTCGACTAGTAATTATAGCTAGATCACAGCAACTTTTTGATGAGGCATAGTTCCGGTGGAAAATTAAGCCAGGTAAGACCAAAATATAGACTGAGCAACCTATCTGTAGAGTTTCTTGATACTATTGGTCGCTCAGAAGGGAAGAAGAAGGGAAGAAGATTCAATGCACAGTTTTAGTCAGTCTTGTGAAAGTATATACGGCCAAACGTACAACATCTTTTTTGTCACATTAGCGTTAGAATGTTTTCACTTTATTTCTATATGTCGAAACAATTTTTGCTTCTCTATCTTATAAACGCGTAAAATCCTCAAAATTGAATAAGAGTGTCTTTACGCGTAATGCTTTAGTTATAGTAACATTCGTGCTTCTCATATTCACTCCTACTCATCTACCAATAGGCCTTATGGATGTTGACGTCAAATTAGTTAATTTCGTATCCAAGAAATAGGGGTAAGCATTTTGGACGTGCAAACCGTGTTCACGAAGGAATTCATTTGTGGACGCTAGCTTTGGGATTTGATTTATGAGAATATTCACACTTTCGTGATTCGAAAGCGAGGCTTGGCGGTGTTTGATGTAAACATGCAGAAGGCATATTGCTAATTGTTAACTTGTCTGTTAAACTGAGTGTACGTGCATCATTTCGGATTCACACGACCGACCCACGGGGGAGGGGAGATGGGGAACTTCCGTAAATAGATTTGGGTGCTTAGCGGACCTTTATTTAAGGGTAAAAAAACCTTCGCGTACGCTCAAGGGTTTTGAACTGATATCGTACTTTTTAGGAGTAAGTTTTTTAACATTGTTCCGGTTTTTAAACACAGATTGAAACAAGTAATATAAAAATGATTTTGATTTTATGAATTTCAAACAACTTTTCACTAATGATAATTGATAAATAAACTTTAGCTGTTTACCAGGCTTTGCTGTTTACGCAGGCATACGCCCCCCCCCCCCTTTCCTAATCCCCCCTTCATTTGCTATATGCACGATCCGGTTCTTATACCTCCCCTTTACACAGTATGTGCTCTTTCAGCAACCTGCTTCTCCCCCCCCTCGTTGTGTTCTTTACCCGCACTGCTTCCTTCCCTTTCCAACTCGCTCTGTCTGACTTGCTTCTCCCCTCTCGCTGTGTTCTGTGGCCGCTCTTCTCCCTACCCTGACCTCGAGTATGTTTCTCATTGTTTTGACATATTTCTATTGTTGAGCTTCAACTAGCATTGTTTAATGATAAATGTGTATGTTTTTATCAGTCGCTATAACTAATAAAGACGCCGAATCTCACTTTTAAGTTTCGTTTTGGCAGACTTCTCTAGTAAGGATAGACAGGAGGCTTTTTGACAATTTATTTTTCAAATATCACATTTTTTGATTTTTGAATATGTGGAACAGTTCAGAAATATCTTTTGATATTCGAAAACTCCATGTTCAAATGTAATTTAGATTTTGAGTTATAGCGAAAAACTTAATTTGGCCAGCTGAGATGAGGTGTGAAAGTGTTGAGAGTGTCTGTAGTAGAGCATAGTTCCAGCCACAATAATGCACATAGCAATTTGGCTTCTCTTTGCCCGTATACTTGTGCTCATCTTGAGCCCCTCCGCAAACATGTTTTCGTCTTATCTACGATTTTTTGTTGTCAAGAAAACTTAGTCGGGTAGAAGTTTATACATATCAAGTCAATACGAGACGAAAATTTAAGCCACGTACCTCGCGCTTTCCACACTCCCGTATGAATCCCAAGTTGTTGCTGTATCACGTATATGTACGGAGCTACAACATCGTTCTTCGAGTGTTTGTATTGTTTTTGCTTTCTCAATTAGGTTTAGAATTTGGCACTGATGTATTAAAGTTGCACACAGAAACAGAATATATTCCTCGTGCGGGCAAAGTAATTTATGCAATGTTGTAACGTTACAACCGCGAAAGATTTTTACATAGTGTGACATGTATTCAGCTAGCTCCAAATACTAGCCAAACGATTATTGGCCGCAGAGTGATGAAGTTGTGAACTACAAACACCTCTATGCAAACAGAGTAAACAGTTCTGTTGGATAGAAAACTCGTTTTTTCTCGAGTTCGATTTTCAGCAAAAATTCGTGATTTCAAAAAGCTTATTCTCCCTTGGTATTTTATCAATTTCAACTGAAATCTGGAACAGTGTTAGAAAAATACCCAGGTCCGAACCGTGTCTCAGTTTTTCTTTAAACCGTTTGCTTCTTGAGTTTGAAGGGGTTATTTCGAAAAATTAGCGAATTTTCGAAAGTCAAATTTCAAGAATCATAACAAATAAAAAGAGCAATTAAGAAGAGAACTGAAACACGGTTTTTGACCTCAACGTGTTGTAGACAAATTGCAACAAAAAACAGCGGTATTCGTCTAAACGCGCGGGAGAATAAACACTCCAGGAAAAACGTGTAGTTTTCGAAAAAACGGTTCTTTACTTGTTTTCGAATAAAAGACTATAAAAAATAATTGTAGAGACCGAAACTTTGTTCTTTTACCTTTCAGAACATGTATAATGTTTTGCTAATAAGCGTGGATTGAGTATTGTTGCGGCCGCAATAAAAAAACAGCACTCAAAAGTCTCCTGTGTACCCTTAAGGCAGTTCTCATTGTTAAAGCTTAATTTATTCAAACACTTCTTGTCTTACATGTGATTTTTCTATCTAAGTCAGAAATGAAAGATAGTTTAGAGTGCTTCCAAAGGCAGTACTTGTTGCTTCTAACACTTTTTGAGATTACTGCCGACTTGACAGTCTATCCAGTCACGGAACTTGCTGAGACGAGAGAACACTGTGTAAGTGGCTCCACATTTCCCAATCCCACTCGTTACCGATCCTTGAACAACCCAACGACCTGGTGAGAGAAGTCTTAATCATGAGAAATCAACGATTCTGCTGTTAACGACAACTATATTGATGATAACAATGAAATCATAATGGTTATGACCACGAAATAGAGAACGACAATGAAAACGACAAAAAAGTATGATCAATAATAAGTGTAGTGATGGCGAAAAGGATAGTGATAATAAAAACAACAACAGTGACAGATGCTAGTAACAATAATTATGGTGATGATGATAATAAAGATAATGATATTGGTAATGATGAAAATGATATTGATGATAGCAATGATGATGATATAGATGATAATGATGATAAAAATGATAAGAATGATGATGATGGTAATGGTGATGATAATGATTATGATGGTAATGATCATAGTTGATGATGATATTGATGTTGATAAAGATAATGATATTGGTAATGAGGATAATGATGAAAATGATAAGAATGATGACATTTGTAATGATGAAAATGATAATGATATTGGTAATGATGAAAATGATATTGATGATAGTAATGATGATGATAAAGATAATGATGATGGTAATGATGATAATTATGCTAAAATGATAAGGATAATGATGACGATAATTATAACGATGATAATAGCAATACCAATTCTGATGATAATGATAGTGGTGATGATAATAACGATAATGATAATGATGGAGATGGTAATGATAATGATGTTGATAAAAATAACCAATAACATTTTTGTATTCATGTTATCATTACACTCATCAATTGCGAAAACGATAGCAATGGTAATGATGATAATATAGAAAAATATTTTATTTCATTATCGCTGGACATTTTTACCAGTCTGCAGTATATTTCAAAGTGAATCGACAAGTAAAATTTCCAGCGAAACTAGCAACAAAACTGCCTAATACGTAACTAATTATACGAAAATTCTTTTCTTGACTGAAGTATTTTTCTTTTGAAAAGCAAAGCAGTTAAAATCAGAAAGCGTTGCTGTGCCAGTTTACATTGCATGTTCTTATTAACCAAACTAGTTACACTTCCGCATGACTGTAAACTTTACATAAGTAATCTGATTGGTTGGGAGACGATCGTGGTGCAAAAACTAGCCATTTGATAGGCCCTTACACAATGACCTGATTCAAAGTAGGTGAAAGGACTCGATTTTTCTTTTCTCAAAGAAGACAGAATCTGTACAGCAATGTTGTATTTTCGAGTAACAGGTAGGGATGTTTGCAATCTTAGCTTGGCTTGGTTGTTCCAAAGTCAGTTAAGTTAGCCAAAATTCAAGCTGTAGTTTCTTCTCTGTGCAATAGTTTACGGGTCTTCTGTAATACTGTTTAGGTTGTTATTGAAAAAAATCTCGTTAATTCCAAAACTACAGCTCAAACCAGTCTCTATAAGGTTATAAACAAGAACGTAGGTTTTTAGAATTTAACCCGACTGACATTGTTAGTGCTAATTTTTGAACAACTTGGCCCTTTTATTTCCATCATATTTATTTGAAACCATGTAACAAAATGACTGAAAACAAAGGAAATAATCAAAAGATATATTTTCTTAACGCATGCGTAATGTGCCTTACGGTTAGCCGTGTTGTAGCAGTTCAGAGGTCCCCCGCTGTCACTACTGCAACTGCTGACGTTGCTTTTGGGTCCAAAGCCCGCGCACAACATATTACTCGTGATTTGGAAATTAGTCGCTTCTTTTGCACAAAGAGTGTTTGAGACGAGTGGAACCCTGGCTTCTTGTAATACGTTTGGTCTGGGTCCAGTTTCTGATTCAGTTTGATATCCCCAACCTACAAAAAATGCGATAACTTACTTAGGTGTGACACCTCTAACAGTCAAAACTTAAAAAAGCCCCCTGGCACCGCTAGCTGATTTTGTAGTATTCCAGGGGGCCTGTGCCTTGCATAGTGCAAATTTATAATCAACAATGTCTTACTAAAGATCATAAAAATTGTTAAGCAAAAATAGTGAAAAGTTATCGATGCAAAATAGGTGTAAATAAAAAAACTGCAATTTGAATTGAATTCAGTTACCTACAATAATAAGCTCATGAAAAACAGGTTCAGTATGCAAAACATTAAACTGTTAAGGTGTAACATTCGTGTTTTGGGATGGTCGATACACGCAAAGCTGTTCCTATTTCGAACAGAAGGAGTTCATAACTTTAACCCCCATTTTTAAAGCCAATTTTTGCTTTTTTTGGGGGAGTAAGAGTTTAGTCTGTCATGATGATCTGAGTACTAACGTGTCCTTTATAGACAGTTTATAAACAGTGTTGAAACAAAGTCAAAACTTTTAAATCTCAACAAAATTACACAGAATTTGCTGGAGCAATGAGCCTTTTTTATCTACAATCTACTGGTCACTTTGTAAGTTTTCAAGCAGTTTTCAAGCAGAGGTTTTAAAGTTTCTTACTTATTTGAAACCGTTTAAGTTGCATAAGGGTAAAATAGTGCGCTAAAAGAACCCTTTCTAGAGAATAAGTGTCTCATTCGACCAGCGTTTATCGTAGTGTAGGGTTAAACGGGTGAGATTCAGACTCATCTTTCGCAGGTTGGCCACCAGCAGAACTGGTACTCACTCAAACAGCTGAGTCGACTGGAACAAGTTGGGTAAAGTGTCTTGTTCAAGGACACAACACAGTGGTCTGACCGGGGCTCGAACTCGCGACCCTAGGATTAC
>JAOBAT010127232.1:0-12781 GCA_026413305.1 Hydrozoanthus tunicans
AAATCGAAAAACGATTCGCGTTACCTAAAGAAAATTCTTTCGTCTCTGAAAACTAGCTGTCTTTGCCAGTCAAAGTTTTCTCAATAAAGCGCGCGGCCAGTTGGCTTAGATTTAACCTGGCAAAACTGTCACTCAGGCGCCTTAGATGGGAACCATTTAACATCAACAAACGTTTTTGCACGCTTAGCGAAAATTTCAGACAACTGTTCCTTTCCTTCACTTAAAGGCGGAGAGGAGAACTTTAAACCAGCCAATTTTTTTATATTATCAAATTTTTATCGGCGTTACGTCCTTCTCAGCCTGCGTGCAGACACCAGTCTCCGCTCGGCGATTAAGCGACTATGTGTATATACAGACTATGTCCTTCTTTTCACAAGAAAACGTATACTAAAATGTGTTTGCGTTTCTTTCGCTTTAATAAGGGGGCACCAACTAACCTCTCGAACACCCTTTGGTTATGATTTTACAATATTCGACTCGCGGATAGATTAATTTTTTAAGTACATTGTGGAGATATACGCCTAGGTACTAATGACATATGTACACAGGGACATTTGCACTGTATTTAGTTTGTTTTCGTTTTTATTCATATACAGCAAACGAAAAGTCATATTTTCAAATGATCAAAGAATGACTGTTGTTCGTGACAAATAGAAAAAATATCTGCCGTTGTGAGTGATAAGCATGACTTGGCAAATTTCTGAGCCACTCAATACAGATCTTCAGTGCCGTTTGTAAAGATTAAGGGAGACCCTTGGTTCCTATCAAATCATTTCATATCCTTCGCAACTCTGTCAAAACTAGCATAGAGTTTTTAAAAAGGCTTTAAGTTTACCACAAGTTACTGTCAAACTAGTTAACTTCTGTGTTTTACAAGATTTGGTTACGAAAATAAGTCAAGATGACATTGAAATTACTGTCTAAATGATTATTCAAGAGTTTTTAAAAACTTAAGAGCACTTGAAATTCTGGACGTTTGCCAAATTTTGTCTTTTTCCCAGTTGAATCCTCGAAGTGCTGAGCCAAAAGGCGGTATATAGTTCTGTGCGTTTATAAAATGACGCAGAATAAAGGAAATTGACGAAACGCCAGATGTCTGAATCGTGACCTTAAAGGATTATAGGAAAGCTGTAAATGCAGTTAATTATGGCTTTCTCCGCCCATTCTCAACTTGTTAAGTGGCGCTCTCACAACACTGGATGAACAGTCTGTCTGCAAGGTTAACAACCGAGAAAAAAATGTTCCCAATAATTTCAGTTGATATATGAGTGGTCCGGTATGCTCTATAAACAATCACTGAGCTGTATTATTGAATAGTTTTAGGATCTTCTAGTACGTAAACTTGTTCCGATTTCTCGATTCAAAATCCGGTAAGGTCGGAGAGAAAAAGATTATGGATGATTCAAAGACAAAAAAATAACACAGCTTGTGGAATTTTTAAAAGCCCTGACCCTTGGATTATCCTGTACTATTTCTGGTATTTTGTTGGAATATTCGGCTGGCTCACGAACCATTGCACTTAAAATGTTTTTGCAAAAAGTTTGAAGGCTGTGTTTAATAGTTGACGAGGCTGTCCGAACGTCCTCGCTTGAACAATGCTGTGGCAAACTTGGGTGTAATCATGCAGACACTTCACTTCTGCCCAAATTACGCATTTGTTTGAAAAATTACTGTCTTATATGCAAATTTTCTCCTTGTTCGTTTTGTTCAGTTAAGCGGGCTATTGAGTTGATTGACAGCAATTACAACAGTATAACAATGGCTGACACGTTCAAATTGTCTTTCGCCTCTCAGTGCAACGTCACAGAGCATTCTGATTGGCTGCACACTGTAAATGACTTGCCAATTACTGCCATAGGACATCTATGGCGGGATAAGTTCCCGCTCTTTCCAACGTTTAGAAACAAAACTTTGGTTATAAAGCCTATCTGAGATGGTTTGCATAAAATATTATTTGTTTAGTCTACAAATAAACTTGCACGGATGCTTAATCAACGTTAGTTTGAAACTTGTAGAGTTATCTAATTCTTGTCAGTCCATTGTTCTCGGTTATCGCCCCTCTTTTCTCTTCTTGTCATCTTCGACCAATAGTTGTGCAGTTGCAAACGCGAAAGCCAGAGCTATTGGTCACGTGGTCTGAGCGACCGCTGTGATTGGTGGATGTTTTTCGTGTCCACAAAGCATCCTTCGAATCCAGGTGGTTACTGGAATGAGTTCTGTATTGTGCGTAGGTCTAAGATTTTCGTAAAATTTGTAGTTGTTTGAAGTCGATAATCTCACATTTCGAAGACCAGATGTTGGAATTACGGGAGGCATAGCATAGAATGAAAGCTCAAGCATTCATTTGCTTGTTTTGTGTGTGGTATAGAGTATGTATCGGTGAGTAGAAATTCACTCGTTTCTCTGCTAGTCTTTAGCGCTTGTATGACGATATTGATACCTTGCGGAGGACGTGATCACGTCTTTCTCACAATCCTTCTGCCAGTTTTGTCCTTTTACCACAAAGATTGCTTACTGCAATGTAATCCTTTGTGTTGATGCGAGTTAGGTGTGTATGGCGAATGCTGTTCATATCTGAGCTCGTAGCTTCACTACACTCGACGTCAGTTTGTCACTTTTTATGCGCCACCATTTTGTCTGGCATATTTGTGGCTAAAGGGTATGGCATTAAGGCCTTTCAGGTTACGAAACGTGCTCGGTTTTATTTCATTTAAACTCCAAGAAGATCGGCACCCTGTTTGGCGAAACTTCTTTGAGAGGTGCTTCAACTGACGGGACGATTGGTGACCAATTTTGAACCAACTTGTTTCATTCGGGCAACAACAACAAATCCCAACATGACAGGACTCACGTCCACAGATTTGCACGTGGCGTGTTAATTTCACTTGTTCGTTTCAAACTTTATTTTTATTTTGTTGAAAGACGTAAATTGCTGGCAGTGAATAGACTTTAGAGATCCGAAGATTGGAGTTTTCAGAGAAATTGCAAATCTAGTTTGAAATTGCGACAAACTGCGGTTCCGGCAGACTGGATATCTACACATTAACTGTGGGTTCATACTGAATGTCGTTTTCTGAATTGAGCGATGCTAGTTTATTTTGTAGTCCGTCGAAAGAGTTGTTCGTTGTTAGTATTCCACAACTAGTTAATGTCTGTTTGCTTGTCAAACATAAAACTTGTCTTTAGATCTAGATATGAATTCGATATTTTTTTCGAAGTTGAGTGTATTTCGGTGCATCACGTTTGATTTGTGTTTCGAATCTGATGTTTGTTTACAGATCATTTAGCAAATCCTCGCCGAACATGACTTGCGAATTAAAATGTTCAGTTGATATTCTCTAGCCCTTTTCGTGTCCTTTTATTATCTAGTTTCCTTAAAGGAAGCCTAATTTATATAAAGGAACTTAAGATGTTTGATTCGCTTCTCTCTCGTTGATTTTTAACCAAAGTAGAAATCACTACGACTCCGACAAAACGAAGTCCTTGGCTTTCGTAAGATTTACTCATCAATCAGGCATTGATTTCTTCTCATTTCAAATCAACAGCTTTATCGCCCCGGCTGCTTTATGCTAATCGAAACGACATTCGCATTCTACGAACTGTTAATCACAGAGGGAGAAATGAAACGACAGTTGTTGACGGTTTGGTGGATGCAATCGCGTTGGATTATTATTACCAAGGGCAGTATGTTTTCTGGACAGACGTGACTTTGGAGAAAATCAAACGGACTCATTTGGGGACGAAAAAGACTGAGAATGTTGCATTTCTCGGTTTGGCTCGCCCAGAAGGGTTAGCAGTGGATTGGATTGGGAAGAAACTTTACTGGACGGATTCGGAGACGAACCGAATTGAAGTTTCAAACTTCGACGGGAGTCTCAGAAAAGTGTTGTTTTGGGAAAATGTGGATCAACCGAGAGCAATCTCACTGGATCCGCTGTCTGGGTATGTCTTATAATTTATCTTTTTGTTTTCATATTGATTCTATCTATTTACAGGTAAAAGTCAATTTCATTCAAAAGCCTACCATTTTACTACATTTCCGGCCATCGTTTTCCCATATTTTAAAAAGCAGTTGAATGGCTTCAGCGCTTTTCTCTCGCGGTTCCTAGTTATAAACCCAAGCATGTATAGATCCTTAGTGTGTATAAAGAAATCAGTTTGATCTCATAAGTTGCATTGAAAATCAAGTTCTGTTATGTTCCTATTTTGATTTTTCAATTAAGAACACATTTATTTTACTACAATGTTTGATACATGACTCTAGCAGTTGACTGTATTAAAGATTTTACATGTGTATTGTTCTAATATCTAATTGAGTCACCACTGAACTACCTTGCAATTTTGCTTTTAGCTCAAATGAACAGTAATGTGCCTTTGAAAGGTGCTTTTCAGCCAGGGTGTTACAAGTTTCATTAGCACCTTAAATAAAGAACGTATTATGTCTTCAGTCATTAGAATAAAAATAGGTCTTTACATAACTCAGGCTGGTAATTGTACAATCAACCCCGCTGTTAAAGAATAGACTACAGGAAGTTGTTATTTTGACACATGGACAGGAATACTAATTATACATTCAAATCATATTTTGTGTTAAAATGTTGCTATAAAGAATTTGAAGCCTTCATGATAAAGAGTTTAAGGGGATACTGAGCATAGTTTTGCTTGTCACTCGAACAGTATTCTAATAACTATTTAGGCACAAGTGGGATTACTATTCACTAATTTTATAAGGATTTCATGAATACTTTAAAGGACAACTAGACAAACTAACTTCAGAATTCTTAGTCACAATGCTAGTATTGCTGCTAAGTTGGGTGATCTTGTGGAAATGCTAGTTGAATAACGTGTGGTGCAAGGTTTCTGTCTCGCGAGATTGGAGTTTGTTTGGTGAAATTAATCCAAACAGCCTCTGTAATAACACAGTTAGTGAAATCTGAAAAAAATGCATATTAACAGGCCAAACAAGATTAGATGTGTCTAAGTCATCACTTAACCTGGGCGTCTTTTCAATTTTTATATTATGTAGCTATTAAGGACAAAAAAAATCATTTATTAAGAAGCTGAAACATTTAAATTAGAATGTCAGAATGTGAAATCAACTAAAATTGAATAATGATTTTCTTGTAAGTTAAACAATTTAATCTAAAGCAAATGCTTTTAGTTATTAAAAATCTGACAAAACACATAATGAGTCTTTTGAACATGTCATATATGAAATATATGCTTATCATAACATTCTCCTCCATGCGTTTATACTGGACTTGAAATGACTTTTTTGGCATAAAATAATAATTAAAATAATAAAATATTATTTAAATTTGACTGTAACAAAATTAATGATTAAGTAATAAATATTTGTTAAATAGATTGAAAACAAACAAAATTGATTCATAGTAAAAGTCCTTCATAGTTTTGAAGCTGATCAAGTTATCATCAATTTTTCCTGTGCAAATTCCTCAGATAGAACTGCTTTCCTTTTCAGTTAATTTTTTTATTGGTTTCGGTGAAGGAGATGGCATACTAATCTTGCCTTTGTTTGCGAGCTCCGGCTGCATGATGTCTGCTTTAGAAATATTTTTGTCTAGCTGACACAAAATACCTCTTTGTGTGCGACCATGAGTAGCACAGTAACAAACACATGCTTTAATGTTGCAAGGTGGTTTTTACCAACAATTTTGAAGAAAAGTTAAGCAGTATTAGATTAGTTCAAACCAGTGGAAAGAAACAAAAGTGGAAACATGAAAAGAAGAAGTTTATTTGCCTTTTGTTTGCAAAAGAAAAGTTAGCAGTAAGGAAAGTTTACGAGTGACATAGCTAGAACCGAATCGAGTGTAATGATAGCTACAAAAGATTCAAATTATTGGCCAAAAAATACGAAATTCAGTTTTTGTGAACCGGTTTTATTAAGAAATGATGCCAAAAAAATGCAAGCAAAAATGTTCAAATGTGCCAGGCAAGGATTGAAATGGGGACATGTACAGTAAAGGGTGGTTATCAGGCTCTGTTGCAGACTTGCTTGTCAAGTTTTTATGACAAACTGTCATTTAGTCTTTATAAATTTTGATATAGTTCAGAACTTCTGTCTAAGGATAACACAGAGAAAAGATTATTAAGATTTAAGGCAATATTTAGTAATCAGTATGTTCACAAGCACTGCTCAATTCGGTTAAAGACTGTGGCAAGCAGAGCTTGGAAGTATTCCTTTGTCAGTTAAACGCGTTTCATTAGTCTATGATTACTTCTAATATAAAAAGTGCTTTGAGGTAATGTTTACCTCTACAGATTGACAATTGTTGAAATATGTTTAAATAATTACATATTCAAAGATTTTCACACAAAAAAATATCAGGAAGGAAAAGCCAATATGTAGAAACATGTAAGAGTTTATTTCTCTTAGAGTACAGGCCACTTTTAAGTTTGCTCTTTTTTGGTACAATATTTAATGAAACAAATCACTGAGTTTACTATTATTATTATTATTATGATTATTTTGATGTAAAATTATGGTTATATTTAGAATGAGGTTGAAACTGTTTGTGGTTGTTTTTCTCCACAGATTTATGTTCTGGACAGACTGGGGTGAAACCCCGAAAATCGAACGAGCTGATATGGACAGTGCAAATAGAACTCTTCTAATTAACCAGAGGATTTATTGGCCCAATGGGCTTACCGTAGACCATAAAGATAAGAAAATTTACTGGACTGATGCTAAATTAAACTACATTGCTCGTATAAAATATGATGGTACTGATCGCCAGACAATACTTCAAGGAACCCCTCCACATCCGTTTGGGTTATCATTATTTAACAACAGATTGTATTGGACGGATTGGACTACGCGGTCAATCCATACATGTAACAAGAACAGGGGTCTTGGGGCGACAATTGTTCAGTCAAAAATTCTTTCACCAATGGGAATTCAGGTGTTTGAACCGTCAGTTCAGGTGGTGCCTTCTGGTTCTAATAAATGTGAAATTAACAATGGAGGATGTAGTGACCTGTGTCTACTTTCACCAAGTGGACGGACTTGTAGTTGTCCGACTGGAATCAAGTTGAAGGCAGACGGCAAGACATGCAAGAAAGGTGAGCTTTTGTGTACTCCAGTGATGATGCTGCTGGTTCATAAACCAGTTGATCAGCCAAGTAGTCCCATGCAGTGTTCTAGCTCGGCCAGATCTAAAGGACACCCTGTTGTTTTACACAGAACCTAGTCACTTTCATCAAGTGGTTTGTCCTTTTCATAGCCTCGGTCTCACCAGCATAGTGAAATTGTAATCAAAATGCATAAATTATTCATGTTTACATACATACATACATACAGTTTTTATTTCACCATCAGAAACTAGGATATTATACAGATAATTATTACAGATGCATATAAGATTAATACAAGTTTGTTTCGTGTTACAGATATACATAAGATTAAGTTACAAGTATGATTCATGTTACAGATATATACAAGGTTAAGTTACAAGTTTGATTCATGTTGTTACAGATATAAGCCAGTATAGATCGATTAAATTTTCACTATTTGGATAACATTGGTGACTGCATATATAAGTAAGGACTGATGGCAAGACAGCTCAAAAAGAAACCATATGGCTTATTATTTTTGAATTGCCTTTTTGATTGTGTTAATCATGTTTTTATATATTACTAAGTTAAATGTGAATACTAAATGCAAAGTAAGTTTGAGATCATTATCAAATAAACTCAACAGAAGTAATAGACTATTACAGATTTATAAGATGTGTTTTGAGATGAGAATGACTTTGAAAGTTTTCGTTGTTAAGCTTAGTTTTGTTTTTAATGGAAGCGAATTCCAGAATTTTGGGCCTTGGTAAACAATTGTGAATTTCTTAACATTTGTTCTACGGAACAGGATTCTGTAATAATTTGATTATTATGTTTCAACTTATTAGTTTCCCAAGCTCTTGAGCATTTTGAACCATCACTCATTTTAAAGTGCAACTTTTTTGGGATCAAATCACTTCACATACAATTTAAAGTACTTCTGCCAAAAAAAATTTCAAAATTTGATCAAATTGTTTTTTTCTACAGTGGTTCCAACTAGCAAGACTTTCAGACATCATGGTTCACAACCAGGTTTTCGGGGGACTGGGTTGTGATGTCATTCCCATTTATAATGTTGAGCAAATGAGATATTTTCTAAACACAAAGAAACAAAAGAACTGTACGAGGAATTGGAATCTATTTCTCAATCAAAAATCCCTGATTCATTCATGTCCATCTTGCCGTGTTTTGATCAGATGTCCGGGAATGACATCATGACCCAGTTGTGAACCAACAAAACTTGGACTATAAAAAGTGCTTAAACGGATAAGAAAAATTTTCTAACAGTTTGCCAAAGCGTTTTAACAGATGGGAAAGAAATTTTAACTTGTATTCAGGCGGGCAAAATTTTGTTTTTGGTGGTCAGCTGTCTACTAAAAAGAAATTTTGAATTCAAGCACTGATTTCACTTTGCCTATTGTTCATCAGAAATTTTGTTTTATCTAAAATGTTCTTTTCTTTCTTTACCCTCAAATGAATTTAGGACCTCAGAAATTCCTCCTTTTGCTTAGAAGGAAGGACATTCGACGAATATCCCTTGACACTGATGACCACACAGATGTGGTGTTGCCTTTGACAGGGATCAGACATGCTGTTGCTATTGACTTTGATCCTGTTGATAAGTTTGTGTATTGGACTGATGACGAGCGACCAGAGATTAAAAGAGCGAGAATGGACGGAACAGGTGTCGAAGTTCTGACATCAGTTGAAGTTGAAGATCCAGACGGTATTGCTGTTGATTGGGTGGCTCGGAATTTGTATTGGACAGACACTGGGATGGACAGAATTGAAGTCAGTCGGTTGAATGGCTCATCTAGAAGAGTGTTGGTAAATACTGGACTCGATGAGCCAAGAGCAATTGCACTTGATCCAAGTAATGGGTGAGTCTCACACAAAAATTGTTGATAACATATCCAGTGGTAATGATATTACTTCATCTACTTCTATTACTACTGGTGTAATAATAATGAAGGTGGTAATATGAAAAAAAATGAATGAATGAATGTGACATTTCCGCTGCTGCTGTTAGTCTTCATCAGGCAATGGTGTAGACTGAATGGCTTGTTGTTATACTCGACGGCAGATCACTTAGGCAGCTTTCTATGATGTGATTGGTCAGTTGGTTAAAGCCTTCTACTGCTGTGTTCTCGATTTGATTGCATCCAAGTTTCAGAATTCTTAATGCCACTGTCTCTTTGATTTTGTTAGGGTGTTAGCTTGATTCAGGGCAATAGAATAGTTAGTTTTGTTTTATCACTTATGTTCCACAATGAACTAAACTTTTCACTTTCTGTTGCTACAAGAATAAATATCAGAGTTACTTAGTAACAGCAGTCACCATAATGTTTAAGTAACGATCCGATTAAGAACTAGAGAGGTCAACAGCAATGGATGAATGCAGAAAGGTGCTAATTGCGGTAATATTAAAATGTTGATCTGATTGGCTAAACTTTAAAAATTGACAATATCTTCATAAGTAAGCTGTTTTATTCCTTACCAGTTTGCTCATTTATTCCTTTCTAGTTACGTTGAAAAATTAATTTCCTGTTTCTTAATTAAAGAAAAAATCTTTTTAGGGAACAATGAAAATAAAAAGGTTTTCGCTTTTGTCTTTGGGGACATAGGGGACATTGCTTTAAAATAGAGTTTCACTGCTTATTACTTTAAATAAAACTATGTTGTATACTTGTCGATGTATTCTCAATATGAAAATTTAAACATTCTGGTGTGGGAAATGTGAAATTGTGCAGAACAATGGGAGGTTCCCTAGTTCTTACACAAAGCCTGTTTGAATCATTTTCAGGTATATGTATTGGACAGACTGGGGTAAACATCCGAAAATTGAAAAAGCAGAACTTGACGGCACACACAGGACTGTAATTGTTAACACATCCATTCATTGGCCAAATGGTTTGGCAATTGATTACAAGGCTCGAAGAATTTATTGGGTTGACGCTAAACTGGATAAGATTGAAGTGATGAGATATGATGGGACAGATCGCAGGATAGTTGTTGCAAAAGATCTCCCTCACCCATTCGGCTTCAGTATGATAGGAGACCATATTTACTGGTCAGATTGGCAAAAACGTGCAGTTTATGTTGTAGAGAAGAAGAATGGTAAAAACAGGTTAACAATCAAGGAAAACTTGCCTGATTTGATGGGACTTAAATCTGTGGACACAAGCATGACGTACAGTAAGTGTCTCAAATGTGCTATTGCAAGATTATGTAAGGTTAATCCATTCAGTTTCAGTTATATTGGCAAATTCTCCCATCTAGAGTGGTTAACCCTTTCAGTCCTAGTTGTATTGGTAAATTCTCCTATCTAGAGTGGCTAACCTTTTCAGTCCCAGTTGTTTTGATAAATTCTATTAACCCATTCAGTCCCAGTTGTATTGGAAATTCTCCTATCTAGAGTGGCTAACCTTTCAGTTTCAGTTATATATTATCCAGTTAGGAAAATTTTTTCTTTTCATTTTCAGTAATTTATTTCAAATGATCAGTTCTCATTTTCTCATTACCAAGGCATCTTTTATTTATACGTGTATGCAAGGAGAAGTTAGATTTTGATAACTGACTGGGACTGAAAGGATGAAATGTTTTCGTGTGTTTTAGGAACTGTCCTTTTAATTGTTGAACCAACTGGAAAATTCAAACTCAGGTTTATTGTTTACACTTTCAGGCTCGAACCCCTGTCAGTATAATAACGGAGGATGCAGTCATTTGTGTTTCTACAAGCCAACGGGGGTTCACTGCGACTGCCCCACTGGGATGGAGTTGATCAGTAACAAGAAGACTTGTATAGGTAAGCTTCAGCAGTAGAATAGTAGTATTAGAAAACAACAATAAAAAGAACAATAGTAACAAAGATATACTTAGACATAAAATGCTATATAATATATAAAAGGCGAGGTAAAATTTTTAAAAAGTTTCCAAGCGTTTTCGGTTAAAAACCGTCTTCAGGGAATAAGATTTCCGCCTATCATTGTTAATTTAAAAGTTCTAAGTTATTCCCATTGGGAAAAGAAAAATTGGATGGCTTGTGGTTTGTTTAAGTCTGGTTTGATTGACCGAGCCAGTGAGGCATCTAAGGTTCAACAATAAAACACATACCTTCTCCTGGAAAGTACTTTTAAACAGCCAACCAACTACAAAGAGAAAAATTCTTGAGGCTTTGCTAATTGCTGTCCTCAAACCAGACTTAAGCAAACAAACAAACAAATCACAAGCCATCCAATTTTTCTTTCCCCAATGGGAATAACTTAGAACTTTTAAATTAACAATGATAGGCAGAAACCTTGGAAACTTTTTAAAAATTTTACCTCGCCTTTTATATATTGTGATAACAAAGATACAACTGACTGTAATTGAAGGGTCTAGTGCAAAAACGATGTCAGTGACTTTTGATCAAGTTGTTAACTCTCCTTACATTATCCCTGTTATCTCTTAATAACCATTTGGAGAATTTAGCATTCATACAAAGCCACTTACATTGTCTTTGCCTAACGTTTGACAAAGGGAATAGTGACAAAAAATAGTGACAGATCAAGTATAGATTTTGATGACAAGATTTTTGTATACTGTAACTTAGCAGCCAAAAACATTTAAACTTCAGTTCCAAAAGCCTTTCTGCTGTTCTCCTGGAGCCATCAAAAGATCGGCCGGATACCACTGGACACTTACAAAGGTGATAAATTGATCCCACTTGTTGGAGTGAAGGAAGCCAATGCCCTCGACTTTAATGTCAAAGACATGCAGATTTATTGGACAGACACTGCTCTAAAACAGATCAGTCGAGCATTTATGAATGGTACCAGTAACGAGAAAGTGGTACGAGTAGGACTGGGCTACCCCAATGGAGTGGCTGTTGATTGGATTGGAAACAACCTGTATTGGACAGATTCAAAGACACATCGCATTGAAGTTGCAAGACTGGACGGAAAATATCGAAAAACTCTTCTTTGGGAAAACATATGGGAGCCAAGATCAATCGCTCTAGATCCAGAGCAGGGGTAAGCCATTGTTTTTGCTGAAAATATTAATTGTATAGTTTTGGTTATTATTTTTATAGGTAATTGAATTAGGTTGATTCAAATTTTTTTAAAAAGTGGTGCCTCTTTTGGCTGAATGCAGTCTGGCAAATTTTCTTCCAAAATTAGTCCAAAAAACAATTATTTTGAAAACTTTTAATAATATAGCAAATCTTCATTTTTTTAGTTTTTGCAATACTTTGTGTACTTGAAAATTTGTTTTATGAATGCAGCATCTTAGTTTTTGGTTGCATGATGAACTAGTAACCGTTTATGGAAAAAAAAAGCTCAAACAAAGCTGGGCAATCACAGATAGAACCAAGGGCTGATTTCTGTATGTAATTTGTCTGATATGTTATGTATATAGAGAAAATCAAAAATTATCATACTTATATCAACAACAATGAGTAACAACATTTTTGTACTTCTGCTATGACCTGCCGGAACTTAGTCAAGGAAATTTACCGGGATTTTTACAGTTCATGTAAAGAAGAAAATATGTTTTTTTAAAAAACCTAAATCTTACAAAAGGGGAAGTTTATGCTAGCTAGTATAAACCATGGATTGGAATTATCAGAAATTTATGCATGATGTATTTAATTCCTTAGGTATATGTACTGGACTGTTGGTGGGCACAAGCCGAGGATCGAGAGGGCACACATGGATGGTACCAACCG
>JAOBAT010127254.1:0-12779 GCA_026413305.1 Hydrozoanthus tunicans
CAAGGGATGGACCCTGTGGGCAACCCTTTCTGATTTCCTTCCAACAGCTGGTTCGAGTCCCTGTACCAGAGTAGGGACCCAAGGGATGAACCCTGTGGGCAACCCTTTCTGATTTCCTTCCAACAGCTGGTTCGAGTCCCTGTACCAGCGTAGGGAACCAAGGGATGGACCCTGTGGGCAACCCTTTCTGATTTCCTTCCAACAGCTGGTTCGAGTCCCTGTACCAGAGTAGGGAACCAAGGGATGGACCCTGTGAGCAACCCCTTCTGATTTCCTTCAAAAAGCTGGTTCGAGTCCTTGTACCAGAGTAAGGACCCAAGGGATGAACCCTGTGGGTAACCCTTCTGATTTTCTTCCTACAGCTGATGTGAGACCCCATACCCTGTGGGTAACCCCTTTTGAGTTCGTTTGAACAGCTGGTGCGAGTCCCTGTACCAGAATAGGGATCCCCGGCCCAGGAGCGAACCCTTCCAAGTTTGAGTCTCTATTCAAAGTAGGGGCCCAAGGGATGGGCCCTGTTGGTAGTCCCTTCTGGTTTTTTCCCCGCAGCTGCTGTGAGTCCCCATATAGTATACCCCTATTTAGTCAATCTTTGGGAGTACTAGCTCCCCTTCCTCTACCCCTAGAAGTATCTTGTTAGTAATATTTGATAGACCAGACCTTTGAGCTTTGCGAGCAATAGCACGGGGTGCATGGAGTCGAACGCTTTACTGAAATCTCTGGAAAGGATTGCCACAGCTGTCCTTGCTGAATCTAATGGTCTCTGTCGATCGTATGAGTAGGGTTTCACAACTGAGTCTATACAATTTCTGCTATAGGTAGCGCAGAATGGATCAAGAGTAGATTCAAATATCTCCGAGAGTTGTCTACAGATAATTTGTTGAAATATTTTGTCAACAGCTAGCAGGATCGTTACTAGTACTCGTTTATAACCCTTTTTCCTGAGGGGTTTCGTTTTATAGACTTGGACTCACTCTCCCATCCTCCAGGCCACACCCTCTCTTTGATAACGTGATTGAAGAGAGTTGGTTGCAATGGTGCTAGTTCCTTTGTTGCAAGTCTGAGTATAGTCGGGGGAATAGAATCGTTTTCCTTAATTTAAATTATGTCGGTTATTTGAGGCAAAGTCTTTAACTAGAACAGTTTTCAAAGAGTCAAATAAGTTCGAAAAAAAATTTATGAGAAAAAGAGGACACCTAACATCTCAGTACAGCGAGGTTAAACTTCATCGAAAATGTGCAAGGACGGATGTCATGAGATGTGAAGCGTGCAATACAAATTGACCAGTCTCCAACCATATTCCATGTCTGTTTAATTTGTTTATTCATAATAAGATCGACTGAGATTTTAACCACAACCTTTACTCCCGAGTTGTCAAACCTCTGCTTTCTTTCATGTTCTCCATTGTAAACTGTGGACCCATAAAAAGCTCAATCCCAAAGCCACCTGTCAAATTTTAACTCTGGCAGCATCATGCAGTTATCAAAGTCTGCTCTAACTTCTTCTTAAACGAGAACGAGTAGTCTAAATGTTTTAGTCAAACTCTACTAGTGGTCTATTGCAACATAAAGTTTATAAACTTGGGTGGGTTTATTTAAAAAGGAGTTATTTTTAAAATTTGACGTGCTACACGTCACCCACCGCCGTGGGTTTTCTGTACTCACCGTGTATTGGCCGGTAGACCACTAGTAGAGTAGCCAATCAGAGAGCGAGATATGCAATAAACCATTAGTAGAGTTGTTATTGAGTTTTCGTTTGCGATATCGCGTTAAATGAAGTTTGTGAAAGTGGTAATGATGTCAAGATTCGGCGTATAGTTTCAACTGTTGACGTGAATGCCATGTACTGACTTTGCGTAAATTAACAGCAAAAGGTGTAATAGACAGCAAGCGGTGAAATGGTGATGGTTTTAAACAAAAATAAATGGTGGATTCTTTAAACATTCGCTTTAACAGTTCAAGTATGCTGAGCGGTTTTTACTAAAACGATTAGACTACACTTGTTGCATCCAACAGTTAAAGGGGAACTAAACCCTAAAATCAGCTTTTGTCAAACAAAATCTTTTACTGAGTGTGATAGCCATATTAAAAACAGCTCCTCGTATCGCGCTGACTTTCTGAAATTCGAGTTTAAAACACGTTACATGCCGCATTCTACGAGTGGCTCAGAAATAGGGGTTAAGCTAAGAGAGAGTGAGGTTATGACGTCAGATGTGGGAAAGAAATGGCTCGGACTGAAAAAATTCATCACTGGAGTGAGATATCGCACACAACGTAAGTTGACTGTGTAAGCGAGCTTGTGACAACAAAAACAGTTCAAGCGCTCGCTCGCTCCCCATAACCTATGTCACACGTTACCTTTGTTTACCGCCGACAAGTCGACAAGCGCCCACGCTCAATGACCCCAAACAACCCGAAACACGCACATACAAACTAGAATTTCTTCGAAAACCAGCGCGACACAAGAAAAACAACTTTTAGATATGTTCTCAACACCATGAAGGATTTCATTAAAAAAAATGTTGATTTTAGAGTTCAGTTCCCCTTTCACTCGCTGCCTCACACCTCATTGGCTATATTGACTCATAGAATACTCGACCTCATAGTCTATTTGTTAAATAAACAAAATAAATAAATTTGCGGTTATTGGGAATATAATAAAATAAGATAAACGACTGATAACCAAAACTAGAGACGATACAGATCATAGTTGGGCAAATTCACAAACACAATTGACATGTTTGGAGCTGAAAGAACTTGGGACTTACACTGTCTTAGTAACTTAAAAAACGTCAGGTTTGTGCAATGTTCCCTTAGCTGCCAAAACCCACACCGTAGCAGTATTTTCGTACATCCTCTTCATGAGTATGGTTCACATCAACATAGTCGCAGTTTGATTTCATCTTTGTCATCCACTGTCTCACTTTGTCCCAGGGGTGAAAATCGAAGCCGATCAGCTCTAACAGTGACAGTATCACAATCACCCAACTATCAGCAAATGTCGGTTTATCTCCACAAAGATACTTCTTTTTTGATAGATAGTGTAGTTCGATGGTGTTTAAATGCGAAGAAACTTCTGACTTTCCAAATGCAACAAGAGAGGCATTTGCAGAACCTGGCAAAGCATCCTCTGGATGTTGCAGGCTTGGATAAACATAATTGTGTCCAACATCCCTAGAATCAAAGGTAGAAAACAAAGAAAGAGCTTTTTAATTTAAGCAGAGCTGCACAGGGGGCCCAACTCACACATCTTAATATTGGGGAGGGGGGTGTAAAATGTCCGGCTGACAGGGTTTCTTAATTCTAACTAATTGAATGACTGATTGTATTAAAATGCATACTATTGTGCATTCCTGCGCAAATATCATTGTATGTCTTCTGCTGATCCAAGTTAGGCCCCGTTTGCACTTGTACAAAAGTCTTCGCGAGGCTGTCACCAAAGTTTTCGAAAATTTTGCAGAACGAAAATATTCGTTTGTAGGTTGTGTTTGCATTAGCAAAATTTAGTACCGGTTTGTTTACTCAAATGTCAAATTATGCACACTCGATCCCGCTTACAAGTGCACGTGGACAAATGAACGGTCACCATGTTCCCGCGAAATCTGTTGATTGACATTCCGCCACCGCAAGATTTTCACACCTACAAAAATTTGGAGGCCTCAAGAGCAGGACACCGGTCTCTTCGAAGATTCGCGGCTTCTCCGAAAATATTGGCAACATTGGTAGGAGCGTTTGCATCTAGTAATTGCTCGCGATGACAGAGATTTTTACAAAATAAACAAACTTTTCGCCTAGTTCAAACGGGGCCTTAAGTTTGGAGAATTAGAAATTGTACGGTTTGTTGCTGTAAGCTTGTAAGCTACAAAGTAAGAAACTGGAGTAGAGTTTTAGTATTAGATTTGGATGATGTAGGAGTGGAATTAATAAAATTTGGAATGTGACATTGCGGACCTTATGTTTGAAATTGGTTCAAACACTCCAATGAGTGCTTTATTGGGTTTCAAGACTCATCCACCTGGCCTAATCCGGCTCATCGATTGGTCTGAAATCACATGAATAATTTATGAGTTTGAGAAGTCACATGAAAAATTTTACACATGAATGCTTCACTTATATCTCTTTGGAAGTCGAGTGACAACAGAAAGTGGCGATTGCTTGGAACAGGTTATTTATAGCACGGGTCCCTGTTTAAGATGATAACAACTGCAATTATTTCTTCTGTACAGACAAGTGAAAACTTTGTTTGTTTAAAGTGCTACTAGTGCAGAAATCCAAAATCCCATTTTTTGCAGAAACTTCACATAGGGATGTATAAGATAATCATAATGCCAAACTCTTTAAGATCACAAATATTGAAGTGCTTTTTGTCCGCCATTAACCGAGAGCGAATCACCTGCATCATGTTGGGTTGAGCACAGGCAACGGATATGACGTCAATGACTCAATCCGTGCCGCTCTAAAATTAACTGCGTTGTATACAGAGAGGCCAAATGGGCTTCTTTCGTTGTTTTCTCACTACAGTATTATTTTTTGGGTGTGTTTTGCCAATGGTTGGCATTATGTTCTTAGTTTTGGTTGTCCCAAGCTGAGTAACTGATGTCATTGATTTGCAACTCTGTAATGGCGAGCATGTTTTTCACTCTGTTCATTGGGAAGATAAAGACACTCGCAGAGCAATCTATTATTCTAATATTAATTCCCCTTCTTACCTGTAGATTGGCTTAGAAAATGTTGAAAAAGATTCTTGTCGGTTATGCACTAGTAGCACTTAACTACTCACAACTTTGACGGTTATGTTTGAAAATTATAAGAATAAAGCAAACCTCAGGAGGGTTGACGAGGCCCAACAAATTATGGAATCAATTCCTCCTCTCTCCTCCAGTGTTTCCCCTAGGCCAGCAAACTGCGTGTACTTTTCTGCTAGGTAGTAAACAATTGCTTGGCTGCAACAAGTGAAAACAGTTTCAGTAAAGTCCAAACCATTCTTAAAATTAAGTTTAGTACTATCATAGGAAGTACTATCTTAAAAGAATAGATTAAATTTCTCAATCCATAGAAAGGAAGATAACTGCATGTCCACCATCAGTTTACTTTATAAATTATTGTTAACTGGAGTTCTTTGACATGTTAATGAAAACATCTTAATAACCGAGAGCGAGGTCTGTCCGGGAGAATATCTTTACCGAGGTCTTTCACTGTACAGACCGAGCGAAGCGAGGTTTGAACGAAAGACCGAGGGTAAAATAATCTCCCGGACAGACCGAACAAAACGATGTTATTAAGATTTTTATTAAATGGCTCATTAGTTTGATTAAAAAGCGTTTATTTCTTGTAAAAGTTTTCTCCAAGATGTTCACTGAACTTCAACTTTCGCACCTTCAACAAACTTGACGACTTTCTCCATTCGCTGAAAGTTTTCATTCACTGCTTTACCTTTCTGGTCATTATTTTCAGTTGACGTCTCTTGTAGAATTTTTCTCGGGTCAATCTTCAATACTTGTAATTTCGAGCGGATAATGAAATTCACCGGACATTGTTTTGACTTTTGAAGTCCGTAACTCAAAAAAGTCTATACAGTAGCTTATTGACCTAAGTTCAGCAAATCAGAACGCTGGAAATTTAGTTATTGACCGAAAATCAGAGTTACCATTTCATAAATTATATTATTACTCGGGCTACCTGGGGTAGCTGGTTTATTTGAACTCAGGGCAGTGCATATTGCTGAAATATCCATAGAAAACAATGCTATTGAAAACAGTTTCAGTCACAAACTGACACTGGACAGCCGAAGCTGGTGATCAAAGTATTACAAATTTAAACGCCAATGATACTAGTGAACTTCGTTTGACGAGTTGCTGTACTCTGTCATTTTATTGTACTTGTTTCTCTGTCATTAAAGCCTGTAGCTATTGGAACTCAGATACCGGCCCCGGACTCAATTTCTATACCCAATTTCAAAGTTTAAACAAACGGCACCTTATAATAAATGATTTAAAGCCTTCAGATATATGATGTAGGTATCATAGTTACTCGTGATTTGCAAAAAGAAATAAAATTAAAGTATTGATGGTGCTAGCAAACTACAACTCCAGAAGATAATAACAAAGAATGTACATGCTAAAGCAGGTTTTATTGCATGGCTGTCCACTTCTTGTCTTTGTTGCATGTTTCGTCATAAATCCAGGACCACTGACTTTTATCTCATGGTGTTAAAAGACAATGGAAGTTTTGGTGTATTTGAAAAAGTAAACAATGTTCCATCTTTAATACAGAAAATGATAGACATTACAACAAAAACAGATCAACACAATGAGTTAGATTGCCACATGTTATTTTTATCATGCTCAGCTCAGTTGTCAAAAAGCACGAGACAAAGTATTCTAAGGAGATACATGTCAAATTCACATAAAAGTGGCTGCTGAGAAACGAAAATCAAGCTATGCAAACATGGAACTGGCTTTTAAGAAACAACATTTGTCTCAAAAAGCAAAACAATATAGATCAATCGATTCTGCAAAAAGAGAAAAAAAAACTTTTCACGTTTGCACACTAAAATTCTAGCATGGCATGATTTCAAGGATACTGCAGAAAAACAAAAAGCTTTTCTGCTAATCAAACTTGGTACAACTCCTTGAATCCAGCAAAAAAAGGAAAACGTTTATCAGATATGTGTACTTACAGTCAAACATGGTACAATTCTTTAGATCAGGCAGCTAAAGAGAAGCGTTTATCAGAAATGCGCTTTAACAACCAAACATTGCTCCATTCTCTAGATCAAGCAGATAAAGAGAAGAGATTATTAGATATGTGCAAAAACAGCCAAACATCATAAGATTCCTTAGATCCAGTACCTTAAGAGAAGCGATTATCAGACATGCGATTGCATTTCCAACATTTGTATCAGTCTAAAAGGAACAAGCAGCATGTACTTGATCACTATATAGTAACTTATCAAAGAAAAATAAGAAAGGGGCCATAATATATATGCACTATAATAAAATATATTACGTGCCCTCAATTGGCTGAAATTGAACAATTATATAGGAACATTGACATGAGCAACATCCAATCAAATCTAATATCCCTTCAACAAGACTGTTTGAATCGAAATAATGAAGAAGTCTTGAGTGGTGAAAATGGAGCTGTAAACAGCAAAACCTCAGTTGCTGAAATTAATAATACTGTGTCAATTTCACATGAGCAAACTTGTGCAGACAATGATAATACCACAGATGATAATGAAGAAAATATGATCCCTTGAATGAATTCAGAACACCAACAAATGAGACATGTTTGCTGTCTGAAATACCAGATTATCCTGTTACTCTAGAAGAAAACGATTAAGTATCCTTAGGCAATGAAATCTATAATATTGCACCAGGTGAAAACAGACACCCTGTCTCATTCATGACTGACAGACAATGTGAACAGCTGGCATTTCCTGTATTGTTTCCTAAAGGAGAATTTGGTTATAACACTAAGCGTGATATTAAATTATCACCAGTAAAGTACTTCAATGCAAGACTATTGCATTACAGTGGCCGCTTTGCAACAAATCCAGAGTATCTATTCTTTGCCTTGTTTATAATAAAACAAAAGATCTCGGATAGAATTAACACTGCACTTAAGAAAGTACACAGCCATCCAGTTTCTGCAAACCAATTAAGATCTAATGCACAAAGTTTACAAAACCTAGTTTGTCAGGATCAAGCTTACTTATTTTTACGACAAATTCCAGGAACACCTGATTTCGTCGAATTATTCTGCGTTGTTGTGTTGGAGGTGATGATCCTAAACAAGAGCAGTTCAGAGATTTGCTGTTACATCTTCGTAAAGGTGAATCTACTGTTGATGACTGGGAGTTGCTATTGTCTCGACAACCCTCCAAATAAGTTACTAATTTGGAGGATTTTGATGATGCAATCAGGCTGTATCATGGCAATCAATTGGTAAATGATTATAATATTCATCACCTTCGGCTAAAAGCATCAGCCCAGATGACATGTCAAGACTTGAACCATCACTTAAGCTAGCAAAGGATGCTAAAGTCATGCTGACAATGAATTTATGGCCATCTGTAGGTCTCTGTCATGGTGCCACTGGAAAGATTGTTGATTTTGTTTATCAGGACAATCATCAACCCCCAGACCTACTCGTTGCAGTTATTGTTCAGTTTTGTAACTATAATGTACCGTCCATAAGTGAAACTATGCCATTTTGTGTGCCAATATGCCCTATCACTGTTTCCATGTACTCATCAGATAGAATCCATGATTGACAACAGCTGCCTCTAAGACTTGTATGGGTAATTACTATTCAGGGTCAGAGTCAGGGTCTTGATTACCTTGCATAAGGCATGGATAGATATTGGAAAATCTGAGATCAATCCAGGTCTTGCATATGTTGCATTAAGCAGAGTAAAAGCACTCTCGTCATGTATTATTGAACCAATAACATTTCAGAGACTGACAAGTTTGAAATCCTCAAAAACTTTGCAGTATCGACTGACAGAAGAGCAACGGCTAAGTAGTTTAGTACATGAAACTTGCAATACATATTATAACAATACCAGTATTAATTACGTGTTACCAAAGTTCAGTTTTACGTTGAGTCATCGAGCAGACTAGCAAAAACCACACATGAAAATGAAATACACAACTGTTTGTAACACTAGCTTGGGAACAACAAGAATAAATTGTTTGAATCTCATAGAGTATTCCTAAACAAGCTAAAATATAATATTGTCTGCTTTAATTACAACTGGGTCGTGTTATTCGTCAAATTTGTAAAACTGGTGCTGTTCTCAGACTCTTGCAATAAGTTTTGATCCCATATCCTAGAAGCTAACTTAAGCTTCTTATTTGGGACAATTAATAAAAATGCCCCACCAAACTGAGTAATGTAATTTGTCCTGCCACTTGTTTGGCCATGAGTTGATGTACGTCACCGTTTAGGAACACATAATACACTTGTTCAGTACGCAAATTACCTAACTGTTCAAATAATATGATTCCAGTTCACTTTAAAGGTAAGTATTAAATAACTTAGCAGCTCTTTTGATCCTAACTCACTCCCTCTGTTAACACAAATACAGTCCAACCCTCTCAACAACCCTAGTCACTAACAAAATGTTCTTTTCTCTTCCAGCTATGGATAGCAACACTTCTGATTTCCCAAAGCAAGGTCAGAGTACCTCAAATGAATTCGAAGGTAGGTTGTAAACTAGCTCTTCTTCAACCAAAACTAACATGCTTCCACTTTTGACACAGATATAGTCCAACCCTCTAAACAACCGTAGTCACTAAGAAAACTTTCTTTTCCCTTCCAGCTATGGATGGCAACACTTCTGATTCCCAAAAGCAAGATCAGAGTACCTCAGATGAATGTGAAGGTAGGTTTCCAACTAGCTCTTCTTCATCCAAAACTAACATGCTTCTACTTTTGACACAAATACAGTCCAACCCTCTCAACAACCGTAATCACTAAGAAAACTTTCTTTTCCCTTGCTATGGATGGCAACACTTCTGATTCCCAAAAGCAGGGTCAGAAAATCTTAAATGAATGTGAAGGTAAGTAATTACTAGTTATCCTCAACAAGAAGTGTGTGGATCCGTTTGTTTTACCTTGATAATTTACACTTGCTACAGATAACACCTTAATAATGTTGCCGCTTTTTCTAGCACTTGTGTTTTTTTTCTCGCAGCAAAAGCATGTTTTCAAGGACCCAATTAAGATTGAGTTGACAGGGAAGGGGGATTCACCCTTTTGTAAGACGAACCAGCAATAGATGGTCAAATCAAAATAAAATTGAGTTTCTGCCTTGTATAATGTAGCTGATTGTACTCCGACCAACTCGTTTCCTCCATTAACACAAATCCTGTCTATACCCCACAGCTACCCTGTTCATTTACAAAACTTTCCTTTTCCCTTCCAGCTATGGATGGCAGCACTTCTGATTCTGAGAAGCAAGGCCCTGAAGAATTTCTTGGATATGTTCACTGTGTCTCACCACCATTCAATGAAAGATACTTCGAGATGAAACTACAGGGTGCAGATGAACAAGAAACTAGAGCAGTTTGCTTTTCTCCTAAAAGACGTAAAGACTTTGCAAAATTCAGCCAACAGAAGAGCCCTGTGAAAATAAAAAAAGTTAAAGTGGACACATCATTCAACTCGCATGATCTATTGATGGGAGATGATGTTGAAGTGGAAAACTGCCCATCAGTTGGCTTTGAAAGAAATGAAATAAGCAACCTGATGAGCATCGCCAAGGCAAAAACAGTTACAGTTGGTCAGCATGTTACTCTTAAGGCAAAAGTAACCAAGCTCAGTGAACAAGAACAAGCTAGAGGTTTGACCATGGTGAAAGCCAAACTGGTGGACCCAACAACATCCATTAAAAGTTTTTTTGGGGAGAACTTTGTCAATGAAGTTGAGAACAACTGCACCTATCTATTCCATAACTTAACCGTCCGAATGGACAAATACACTGAGAAGTTCTTTCTAAACACAGCAAAGAATGGAACCACCATAGAATTAACAGAGCCATTTACAGGAATCCTAGCAATTGGAATAGATGAACCAACAGACTATGTCACAACAATTGCTGATGGAGAGATCTTGGGAGTGACCAATGTTCACATGTATTTCTCATGCTGTAAGTGTGGAAAGAAAGTTCAGGTGTCAAAATCTACTATTCTAGAATGTCAAAATTGCCACTTGAAGCAAAAAGTGAAAACAGCAGTTGAACACTGGCATGCTCAAGCTCTGTTCGACCGTGCGACTCCAACAAGAAAGTGACATTGACGCTGTTTGAGGAGCACTTAAACAAGCACTTGCATTTTCACACAAAGAAACAGTGCTGCCAAACTTCACCAAGAAAAGCCTTTCAGAAGCCCTGTAGGAACTTCCATCTATAACTGTATATAACATTCAACAATAAGAATAAAGTCGTTACAATGATAACTGAATTCAATGTTATCAAAGTTTAACGTGCCAAGTGCCACACCAATAAACTATTGAAACAGCATATTGTGGAGTTACACAAACACTGTCTGTAGAACAGTACAAACTACAGAACGAAAAAAGACACAGCAATGTGTTCTTTCTTCCTGCAAGGTTTATTGTTATTTTAAAAGTTTCATATAGTATCGTTTTGTTAAGACTTCGCTTTGCAGCAGGAGTAAAATAATTACAAAGTAAAGACAGAGCAATATGTTCTTCATACTACAAGAGTTATTGTTATCAAAAAGTTTATATTGAATCGTTTTGTTCAAAATGAGCAACAGCAACAAGTGTCGCACCCACAAGCTGCTGTTACTAACACTGTCTGAAAATACAGCAACGTATTCTTTCTTCCTGCAAGGTTGATTGTTATTTCAAAAGTTGTATCTATAATTTTGAATCCTTTTGTTAACACAGGAACAAATTTTTTATTGTTAAAGAAGTGCTAAGTGTCATTTTCAAGTAGGCACCAACAAACTGTTGAAACTTACAGCACATTGTGCATTTACACCAAAACCTGTAAAACATTTCCAAGAAAAGACATCTTATTCTTTCAAGGTTTGTACTTATTTTAAAACAAATAAACGTTTTGTTAAAAATAAAGGCATGAACATGACAAGTTGCTCAATCAGTGTATCTGTGTGTAAGACAGAACAACTACCCTCCAGGTTTGACTCAAATCGTCAATGAAACTGATGAACTGTATGTCAGTTACATTTAGCTAAATGGCTAAAGACAATCAGACCATTATATACTTGAACTCCCCTCAAATGTTCAACTTCAAATATTTTTATTTCTAATATTAAGCAATTTTTTTGTTGCATACCAAGATGGGTTTGATGTTTTGAAAGATCTAACTTGATTTGATATTGCTGACATATAAATAAACATAAATTTACTTAATTACAATTGTCTTGTAAATCAACCTTGCTGTTAACTTTTGCTCTACCCCATTGCAAAAAACTACGAGTACGAAGCTCATGAGTGGTCAAAAACAAAAGAACAAATAGTTTTGAACATATCATATGATTTAAGAACCAGGGCCCAGTTCCTCAAAACCTGATTAACTCAGAGCTAATTACCATGACAGCTTGTAGGTTTTATTAAGAGTCAATCCGGGATTAAGCTAACCACAGTTTTGAGGAACCAAGCCCAATAGAACACAACTGAATAAATTCTCATATCAAGGTAATTCTGCAAACTCCATTGTACCATTATAATCCTACCATTTCCTACTGGCCGCATAATCTTTCATTATAGAACTGCATTCTGGCTCAAATCAATCTATAATATAGTCTTCAAGTTTTAACACAACAAAGCATTGTTCATGTGTCTCTTCATCAACTGTTATTAAAACTTGAGTTCATCTACAAAGTTTGCCACTGTTAACGATTTGCGCCAAAAGTAGCAACTAACAAAGTTTAAACTAATTATTTGTTTCACCTGCTCAAATAAGCTGCCTCCCTGATTACTTTTAGAGCCTACTCTTCCCAAACATTTTGAGAAGCGTAACGTTTGTCAGACATGAAAAACACTCAACCGCGAAAAGCTAATTTAATTCGCAGTTGGTAACAGCAAAGTTTGGCACTGAATACGATTTGCGCCCAAATAATTTTTTATCAGTGCTCATACTAGGGATGTATGCAATTTCAAATATTGATTGCGTTGGCAAAGTACGGAAAGCCTAACGGTGGACGGGTAGACTTAGAGGCGGTGATAGAACTACAAAAAAAGAACTTTAAAATAGAGTTCTTGGTTCGTACTTGTTCACAGAAA
>JAOBAT010127265.1:0-12779 GCA_026413305.1 Hydrozoanthus tunicans
GAGAATTTTCCTCAAAATTGCCACCACAAAAACTCAAAAATCCTTCAGCTCGTAACAATCGAAAAATCAAGCTCGTGATCTGTTTCGCGCAGAGAATCATGGGATATTGTTGACCAGGATTACTCGATTTTTGAGCGGATCGCCTCTTATATACCTCTGGCTTATGTCACAACTACAAAGCAAACGCATCCGATATTCAGAAACTACATTACAAAGCAAAAGAGAAAAATCCGACACTAAATCAATGCTATTTGAAAACTCAAAGTATTTTTTTAAAAAAACTGCAACATATAGGATGAAAAGCCAGAATGAGATGAAAAGGTAGAGAAGATGGGTTGTAATCTGGTTTTTCTGGAGGTGTAGGGGAGCAGTGTAGACTTGATCAAAATTATCAATTGGTTTGAAGCGTGGCATTCAGTTCTGAATGAGTATATGTTTTAAGTTAATTTATGACCGGTCAAACACTCTCTCTTCTTCTGTTATCGATTCTGTTGTGGCTGGATGGATAGATGGTACTTTTTTTAGTATTACAATATCTTTGTTATAGTGGTATTATCACGAATTACTAACAACAGCATACAGGTAGTCAGAAATCAATCCAGACCAATTTATAATTTCATTGGATATTTTCAGTTTGGAATGACAAGTTGCTTTGATGCAAAAATAATTACCAAAACCTATAAAGTTTAAAAACAAACTACAGGGGTCAAAAATCAATCAAAACCAAATTGTTCTTGATATCATTTATTAATGGAATGTTGTTGAGTCGATTTCGTTGCTCTGGTCACGGAAATGTTGCAATACAATATAGGTTTGGCCATGCACACCATCATTTGACATAACAGAAGCAACTTCGAATCGAGGACTTTTTCAGCCTGGTAACGTAAGTTGTAAGTACTTTCGGAGGAAAATGATTCTAACATCAATCTTTAATAACATGATAACAAAAGTTCTCTTTAAAAACAGAATTCCAGTTGTCCATTCCATTGCAATTTAAGCCTCTAATTTTTAAGATTTTCTTATGTTATAAAAACATTTGTTCCCTTGAACTAGGGAACCTTTTACTTTTCTCAGGTGCTTAAAATGTTTAGCCTGGTTATTCTTCTGTCCGTGGCTGCATTCAGTGGGTAAGTTTTGGTTTAAATCAATTACATCAATGTTTTAAATGATGAAACAAACGAAGAACTCACACACAGTTCTCTCATTGACCGGCCCAGAACAAGTTACGAAATATTTACCGCATAAATAATAATGGGATAAATACTGAATTCAAGTTACACTTCGGAAATGCTTTTAATTCCACTCAATACTAATTTCTAAACTAGAGAAAGTTTAAGAATTGTAGTTTGAACGAAGTGTTATGTTTTTCTGCAGCGCGGACTTCTGCTCGATGGGAGACACCTACAACACTGTTCACCGAGTAGGAACGAGCTCGTGTCCATGCACAAAAGACAATGTGGGAGCTTTGCGCTTTCGCAATGATGTGCTGGAAGTGTGCACTAGTAAAGGCAAGTACGTTGCTGTGGGCGGCGGCGGTGGCGGGAGCGGAAGATCTGAAATTGGTACAAGGGAAAACCCAGCTGTATCGTGCCGGCACATCCTCAAAGAAAATCCGTAAGAACATTTTATAGTGTCCTTTTTCTTTAATCAGGATCAGAGGTAGTTCGAGTGAGCGTGTATATCTGTTCTAAGGTATACTGCGTCAAACAACTAGTTTGAAAAGCTGAAGCCAAAATAAAGACACTGTGTTTTTTGCTGTAAATATCTTAAATATGATATACATTTGATCCCTATTAACTTCAAATCGTTTACCAGAAACAGTATCTTCTTTGATATTCTCTACTGGCTCTGGTCTTTTTTTCAGTCACGCCCCGAGTGGCATGTATTACCTGAAGAAACATTCTGGTGCGGATCAGGCCTACTGCTACATGGGCAAACTATGCAACGAAAAGGGATGGACTATGATCTTGAAGGCTGACGGAAACAAGGTTAGCCTTTTAATCACGTTAGAAAAGATATCCCATCTTCTGATTTCCGTTTTTACATAGAAATAGGAACAAAGTAAGAGGAAAAACACAAAATTTCTAAAATAAGTTTTTCTCTGGCAAGCATGTTCTCGACTAACTTTAGTTCTTCGTTAAAAAGCGTTTAATTAATTGCCAGTTATTTTTTCAATACAGAAAACTGCACTTAATCAAGTAAGGTAATATTTGTTTTGCCAAAATACTACTCGCTTCTTTAGGGCTCTTAAAACTGGTGTTCCTTCTGGTTGAAACAGACTGTGAAACAAACGTTTGTTTATAATTAGCAAAAGCAAGTATTTGCTTAAGTTTGATCACAAGACTTGACCTTAAGTTTGGAGAAAACAAGATTTCATGACATATTTGCCAAAACTATAATAAATTCAAAAACCAAAAAGAAATATGTTTTTTTAGCAAACATTTAGGTATGATGCTCCCCTTTGGACCAACCAAGACATTGTTAATCCCGAGGGTGCAGCTGGGGGATTGAACCAAGTGGAGACAAAGTCGCACACATATTTTTCCTTCCAATTCAATCGTTTGTGTCTTGGAATGAGAACAGGTGGGCATACAAATTGGAAAAAAATCAACTTCGCCGCCAACTCCTTATACTCTGTCATTAAAGACGGTATTTACCGGCCGACTTCAATTGGCCGAGACGCCTGGAAAGGTCTCATCCCTGGGTCATCTCTTCAACGAAACTGTAACAAGGAGGGCTTCAACGCTCGTATCGACAACACACCGAAAAAAACAAGGATACGAATTGGCATCATTAGTAACCAAGAAAATAACTGTGCCACCCCGGACTCGAGAATCGGAATTGGCGGATCAGGATCATATTGTGGTCAAGACACTACAAACACTGTGGGTAATACAGCTAAATGCTCACCAGATAATGGAGACAAGAACATCAAGTCGTTTGGTTACCTCTTCGCTGCCTTACCACCCGTAGAAGGAGATTTAGGAACGCGCAACAATCCAGGAGTTTCCTGCAAACAGATAAAGGCAAAGAGAAGGTAAGCAGTGCTATTAAAATTGGTTGAACTATGCTACAGTTTTCCCTCATTTTAGTGTCACTGTTTAAGTTTTGGATATGGTTTTTCAGGTTTTTTACTAACTTTTCTTCGTTTCTACTATCAAGAAGGGCCAAAGATGGTCTTTACTACATGAAGCTTGGTAACAAAATAGCTGAGACCTACTGTGTGATGAGTACTGTCTGTGGTCGCAGTGGATGGAACCTTATCATGAAACTGGATGGAGGGAAGGTGAAAAGCTAAGGCTTCTTTCACAGAACTTTTGCATAACCTATCAAAACTTGTTTTGGAGTAGATCTCAACACCTCTTTGATTCTTATTTTGGTTTTTGAGATTTTAAATTAAGCAGTCAACAATACCTACTGCTGTTTCACTTAAGCTGTAAAGAAAAGTATCTTCAATTGATTTAACGAAGTAATTGTTTTCTTCCTATTAAATGAAAAAGGGGAAAGTATTTCTTCTATTCAAGCGATGTATGTTTGCTGTGGCAGAAAACATAAATCTTGAAAAAATAAACAGTCTCCTAAAACTTAGAAACTGAAATCTGCATAAAAAAATATATAAAACACTATCTCGTTTTCTTTTTTTCATTTGAAGAGAACATTCCGTTATGACTCAAGCTACTGGAAGAACAAAACGCCCTACAACTTCGCTGCGTACAGAGGAGGCCTCGACAAGCAAGAAATGAAGTCAAACAGCTACCATCTCCTTCCATTTGATAATCTTTGCGTTGGAATGAAATATCAAAACAATGCAATTAGATGGCTGAATATTCCAAAGAAGGCAAGCTCTCTCTACAGCCTCATTGCTGATGGAAAATACCGAGCAACTAAATTGGGCAGGAACGCTTGGAAGAGTCTGTTAAAAGATGGCTCTCTTCAGCGCCACTGTAACAAGGAAGGCTTCAACGCGTATCATGGTGGTGCCAGAGCAAGAATAGGAATCATTGCTAACCAGGAGAACAACTGTGGGTCACCTGACTCAAGGATCGCCTTTGGAGGAGAGGGAAGCCATTGTGGTCAGAACAACAACCACTCTGTTGGGAATGAAGCTAGGTGCCGCCCTGACCGTGGCGACAAGAGTACAGTGACATTTGGTTACATCCTGGTTCAGTGAGCTAACTAGTGTTTGGTTAAATTTGGCGATTCAAATACCAAGGGAAGGTGCTGGGTTAACAAACTACTAGAATAAAGGACAATGAAAACCAAGTATAAGGGAAACAACGATAGGGACAGTTAGTCATCGGAATCACGTTTATCTGTTGCATGTCACTTAAGAGGGAATAAAATAACATGCATTACTGCATTGGAAAATGTTGGTGTACTTCATTTTTTCCTTACTGTTCTTTGAGGGAATAAAGAGCATTTTGTCTCCATATTTTACACAAATGATCGATATTTTTGTTCAAAGGGAAGTTTTCCAGTCTCGTTCCGTTTAGAGGTGTTGATCAGCTTTTTGAAAACATGGTTTTATTAAAACTTTTAAGCTAAAAAAACTTTAACTTGACAAACAATAGTTAAAAAGTTTAAATAAAAAGTGTCAAATTTCTGCTATACTAGCTATTTTTATTTAACTAAAGCAAGAGCAACAGTTTTCACTATGAAAATAATGTCAGAAATTTCCAAGAATGAAAAATCAGTTGGAAAAAATTTCAAAATTGTTAAAAAAGTGTTACGAATACTTTTTAATGCTTTGCTAAAATTTTCCTATTGATTATTTGAGTATCATTTGTGTCTTTTGCTTGTCAAAAACGATTGGAAAATTAAGGCATTACATTCTAACAACACCTATAAGTTTAAAAAAATGCCACTGTGATAAAATAAATTATTAACATTTGATTCTATTATGAAAAAGTTTCAAAAGAACATGTAACATCATTGAATAAAACTGTTATAAAGCAGACATAAAGTGCTAAGAAGTTTTAGTCATTCTCTGAACCAAAGCACCAAATTCTTATCATAAAACTCCTTGTGTCTTCTCTACCTGGCTTTTCCCGTCCTGTTACGATCCGTAGTTGCTGCGTCTTTCTCAATTTCCTGCAATTGAGCTCAGAGATTTTATCTTCTTTTTTTGGCCTAAGATGACTACTACTGCTAGATTGAATCATATCAATCAAAAGTTCTCTTCAATTACTGAAAAATATCTAACTTTAGACAAGAACACCTTTTCAGCAATATGTAACTAAAATTAGATCAGCGGTAAAGATTTGGACGACGTGATGGTTTAAACTCTTCTTAAGCTAAAGCTAATACGCCTACTTTTGGACTTTATTCATTAGGTTTCGTCAACTTATTCCAACAAACGGCTTGTCGGTAACTGATCAAGTGACTGAGTTTAAAGTGGAAAGGATCTGGTCGCTTTTATGTAACAAAATTGTAAAGAGCAAAATACCGGTAGGAAAAATGTAAAGTAAAACACATTTGTCGGGATTAAAGTCTTCATAAAAAGTCTTATTTATAAGCGGCAAAACTGTGAAAACTAACCAATTGAAATTATTTTTACCGTGGTGTTTATATTTTTTATACGAAAATAATTATAAACAAATTTTACAATCAAAAGGGTTTCAGTATATTTGAAGTAGTAAAATTTGAAAACAAGATAAATTGAAAAACGTTAAAAGCCCTCCAACTGAAGTAATTTAATATTACCGTGTATTCTTAGTTTTAGTAATTAAAAATTATGACTAAAACTAAACAACAAATTGCCTTATTAAGTAATAGTTGTTTGTTCAAATCACAAAGTTAGAAATTAAACAGTGATAAGTTTGTAAAATGCCATTACCTGGCGGTAAAACACACTTAGAAAAGCGTGTTTAAATTGTTCAAAATACAATCGTTAGATAAAATCCGAACAGAACAATAAATGAAGTTGAAAAGAATTTCCAAATCAAAAACAGTTGCTCCGGATTTTATATTCCAAATAAAATATAATTAAGCTAAGAAAGAGCGCAATTAAACAGCGAAATATCTCCCACAGTATCTAATTTCGGTTTCGTTTGATCGAGTTATTATATAATATCGATCAAGACAGGCTATTATGAAAATGAAAATAGTTTCTAACATAAAATACTGTTGCTTAAGAACACATTTTAAGTAAAAGTTACCAATTAGATTTTATTTGATTATGTAGTTAGATTAAACCAGAACACAACTGACATGAAAAAATTGGAAATCAATTATTGAAGATGAGAGCCCAGAAACGTAATTGACCTAACAAATGGAGCAATTAAGGGCGAACGCATAGAAAAATCGAGCAAACGTTCCGAAAAGTGGATCGGTAATATATAATTTTGGGATTATTAGACTTCTTACAAGCTTGGGGTGCCTGTGGTTTACTCATCGTAGCCGTCGATCGAACTTCAGTCGGCTTGGACGGTACAAATGATCCAAATTTTCTATCAAGAATACTTTATATCAGTAAAGTAGTGGAAATTTGAATTTTTTGAAAAAACGGAGCGAGAATTGTTTCTTGCATGTTTCCAAGTCATGGAAAACAAGAACCTAGACTTGCAGTCGCCATTCTTCAATCTACAAGATCGCACGGCAGAAACAAAAATTAACCGTTGAACGGCCTCTCCTTTGGAAGATCATTTTAAGTTTAATTCGAAATAGGTATATTTTTTAGAAATGATGTCAGTTTTCCTTCAAAGAAGCTTAGATTGACATATAAACTAGCGTGACTTGCTGTAACTTGCACGTGTCAATTGACCCGAGGTCAATCGGCAGTAGGCGGGGACAAAATAATCCCAAAATTACCGATCCATTTTTCGGAGCGTTCGCAAAAATACCAGATAAATTTTTAAATAACGTTCAAGTACTATATCTCTTTGGGTAGTAACCGGAATTTGGGGTGATTTGAAGAATTCCCACACATAGAAAATTCGAATTTGTTTTTAGCGGTAAAGTGTGGTATTTTTAAGCTTTATGAAAATTAGGAACAAGAATTTTGCTCGTTAGCTGTTTTTTTTCCTTAAAGTTTAAAAATTTGACGTTTTTGAATGGTTAGATATCTGTTTTGTAAGTTGTAAGTGAAAAATTGGTAGTGTATTTGCTCATTTATGAAATTCAGATTAATTCCTTCACTTGACTGTGTTGCCGTGTTCAGCGGCTAATTTTAGGCTCGCAGACGGTTTAAATCGAAAATCTGAAATAATTCTCAAACTCGGTCGCATTTTGAAATTTGAATACCAGCAGTGTTATAAACTTATTAAAACCTAACGAGGGTAGGTTAGGTTTTGAGCTGTGGCCGCGGTTTGCTTGAATTTTCTGTGCATCGCCCTTAAGATCAACCACAGGTCTAAACTATCAATTCGGTCTTGCTTGATTGGGTTATTAGACTGAATGCGAAAACATTACAGATTTCTTAAAACAAAGGCTGTTGCTCCAGAATATATTTCAAATATAATATAATTAAGCTAACAGACGGAAAAAACAAAATGTGAAAATCAACCACTTTTGTAAGTTATCAATTCGATTTTATTTTGATTAGGATATACTATAAGATAAATTCAGAACAGGAAATTAATGAATAATTTCTAAAATTAAAGATAATAGCCCGAAATTACATTTCAAGTAACAAGTAATTAAGCTTATAACATAGAGGGCAAAAACTACTTTGAATTGATTTGATATCAACGGAGGATATTTTTTCTTAATTTAGGACCAAACTTACTCGGCGCCAATTTGGCGCTGGTATACTTTCGAAGTTTTCCGACGATTTTAGAAAATGCCTTAAAAACGTTTGTAAACCGTTTCTGAAAATTTCTGAATGTTTCCAGAAATTCCTAACGAAAGATTCCCCGCAGTGGTAAACTTCCAATTCAACTTTGTATGATTGGGTTATTAGATAAAAAACGAAAATTCAATGAAATTGAAAGCAATTTTTAAAATCAAATACCGTTGCTTCGAA
Organism: Hydrozoanthus tunicans; assembly: GCA_026413305.1. Lineage (NCBI taxonomy): Eukaryota > Metazoa > Cnidaria > Anthozoa > Zoantharia > Hydrozoanthidae > Hydrozoanthus > Hydrozoanthus tunicans. The sequence goes on from JAOBAT010127265.1 coordinate 7,964, forward strand.
ACACCTTTAAAATAAAATGCAGTTAAGCTAAGAAGGGGTGAAATTAACAACGAGAGACCCCCTTCAGTTTTGAATTACTACACCGGTTTTATTTGATTGGTTTTCTTTCTATCAAAAATGCGCACTTAACTTAAAAACAAAGTAACTTGCAAATCTTTGTAATTAAATGATTAACATATAAAAATTAACAAAATGACGTGTAGCTGTTTTCGTAAAAACATTCTAGAAAGAAAAATATTTGGAATAAGTTAGAAAGTTAATCTTTAAACACACGCTGAAAAGCAAATATATTTTTGGCATGACAAAGTTATCGTGAAATGTTTGGTAACAGCGTTTTAAATCTATTTGTTAGTTTTATGTAACAACAAATAACAATTAACAAAATAATTAGCAAAAGATTGTTAACTAGACTTTAATAGTTTTTCTCGATATAACTGAACACGTCCATTAAGAAACCAGTTTCTCGAAACAAATTAATGGACTTTGGACACGTTCCACACAGAATTCGAACAGGGTGAAAGTACTATAATTACGGGCAAGAAGGGGCTGGATTATCAGTTATCTTTCGACTTACGTTTGTAAACAAAATTTGGTAACTCATGCTTTCAAACATTGTGAAGTTGGCATAGAAGCAGCATTGTTCTTTGGAATCTCAGGGGGATGAGGGGTGTTGACAATCTGTTCTTAGTGCTGTTTGCTAAAGCAGCAGTTAATGCCAATAATAGTGCGCAATAAAACGTCGCCAACGAGGTCCTACTGACTTGCAATTTACGTACTGGTAAGTAAAAGACAAAATTATAAAACTACTTTGCACAGTACAGCATAGCAGCTCATTTGAAGGTTTCTTTGTAGAACAGGGTTTTTAGTTAACAGTGGACACTGAAGATTATAACAAACTCGGGTACTTTACAGAGCCTGTCGATTACAAAAACTCTAAACAGACCATAAAGAGTTGCTTTTCCTAAAACAATTTCAGAAATCTACAAGGGTACAATTTATTTTATGACGCTACCTAATACCACATTCAGTTTTTTAATAAATCCTTTTTACAGGGCTAAGTAACTTTAATTGGTCAGTTTGAGGAGCGTAGAAACTGTAAGGCCCGCTACAAATAGTAACACTGATAAAAGTTTCTCTAAAATCCTTATAATTAATAGCTTAATAACCGCGTTGCTCGGTCGTAAATTACCATACAGACCTCGTGCGCGGTTATTAACAGTTTATATGCTCAGTTCCACTCGTTTGAAAACAATTGCTCTAAGTAGGAAACGTTAAAAACAAACTGTTATACCGATAAAAATACTTTTTTTGTCTATTTTATTTTTAAGCTTTACCTGAAAATAAATCTTAAAAAATAAACTAAAAACATATATACGTTTATACACTCATGGTCGGAAAATAACTAGTTGCAGGGTAAGCGAATTAGCAATATATAGCCAGTTTACTACAGACCCAAAAACAACAACATTGAAACGAAACATGGAATCATTTGCCATTTGGCATGACGTAGACATTCTATAAAACGGTACTAGGTTTTAAAAAAATTGCCCACAAAAGCAGATAACAACGTTTTGAAATTATAAAGAATGCACACCTTGATATATTCTTAGTGAAACTTATCCCTCATTAAAAATAACGTTTGGCTGTACGACCCTGAGCTCAAATACCGATTTTCCCCTTAAAGATCACTTGTTTAATTACTTTCTATTATAAAGCCTTTGCTTTACAATTTTAGAACACAGCTGAAGAAAATGTGGCGCTGCTCGGTGTCAGTGATTTCTTTGATAGTTTTGGTTATTGCTGCAGAAGTTGGTCATGCTTTCAAGTTTCACGGAGTGGGTAAGGCCGTTTGTCTGGCAAATCAAGAAACCTGTTTTCAAACTTAACGCTTTTAATATGTTGTAGGTTTTCTCTTTTTGAGAAAGTACGGCCAGTAAAAAGTTGAGATTTCAACACTCAGCATCGGATATGGTTGAATAAGTCGTGTAGCGTTTCTTTGCTACAAAGCCCGCAGGCTGTAGGTCGTGTTCTATTGGGACCAACTGTTTTTGATTGCCTGAGTTGTGTTATTTAAGTCTTCTTATATTGAGAAAGCCGTTTCGATTTGGTATGATTGATCAACATTTTTCAACCAACTCTGACCCTGGTTGAAAGGATTAAAAACGTCTCAACCAAAAATTGTTTGGAAAAGTGTTTTATGGGAATTTTCAACCAAACCAATTAACCAAAACCAAAGGTGTTGAGAAAACAAGGATGTTGAACAAAAACAAGGATGTTGGGGAAGACTTGGGTATCCGTCCAGCCTTGCAGTCTTACCAAAGACCGCACAAGAACCACCAGTATTTTATTCGGATTGGCAAAAAGTATTAGCAAAATTAATTGAAACCAGCGTGTAAATGAAGAAACTTTTTTTTTTATTAAATGCAAAACTTTGCACTATATACCGTAACATCTATTTACTAACTCTTTTCTCTAGAGTGGGAAACAGTCGGTTGTTACAAGGACAGTTCGAGCCGATCTCTCCGCCATTATTTCTATGATTTCTCAGACAAAGGCCTTAACAAAGAAGAACTGAAGAAGACCGGTTACAGACCTTACTTTGAGGCTTGTGCTGACGCGGCCAAGGATCGCAATTATATTCTGTTTGGAATCCAATATTTCGCTGAATGCTGGGGCGATGAGGAACCGAATCGAAACTACGCGATGCACGGTCTCGCGGATAACTGCCATCACAGTGAAGTGAAAGATGACATCTTTCAAATTGGAGGACGTTGGTCTAACTATATTTATAGGGCAAAACCAAGTGAGCAATTTTGGTTCGCGATTTCTTCTGTTCGTAACATGTTCTAAGCTAAAATTAACTGTTGTAATTTGACAATTTTAACTGCTAAATTTTCAAATGAAATGAACCAATGAAAAGAAAAATAACCTATTTTGAGTAAAATGGTTGAGCATCTTTCTTGTAGTATAGCAGATTGAACTAAGTTAAAAGGTGTTTCATTCGAAATTAATCCGCGTTTCATTAGTATCTAACTCTGACGTTTTGAGACGAGGAGGAAAAGGATTGGGTTGGCATCGGATTTAATCGAGCTTGGTCCTACCTTTTTTTCTGTCATTATTTCTTCCATTCATTCATTTTCATTTTTCTTCTCTTTTTTCTATTTTCTTTCTTTTTTCCTTCCTTTTTTACTTTTCTATTTCTTTGCTTTTCCCTTTCTTTCTTTTCTTTGCATCTAAATTTGTTTTTGAAGTTTTTTTCCTATTTTCCTCAAAAGTCGACAGCATTACACCCGGTTTAATGGTTAGAGAGCTCTTCCAGGTGTAAGCTAGCTAGTGTGAAGCGAGCGCCAACAATAACGGCTCTGAAACACATTTTGGAACAGCAAAACCTTGAAATTGGAATTGCTTTCAAATGGAACTAACTCGTATATCTAGATTATGCATCAGTTGAAAGATATGTTTAATGAGATTGGACTAGCTTTTTCATAGATTTTTCACTTTTTTATAGTTGATGGCGGGTTTACCGAATGGGGGCCTTGGACCCAGTGTAGTGTCAAATGCGGAGGGGGCGGTGTTCAGAAAAGCACCAGATCCTGTACAAATCCCCAGCCTCGGTTCAGGGGGAAAAAGTGCGAAGGTCCAACAGAGAAAACTAGGGCATGTGGAACGGAACCCTGTCCCGGTAGGTGAAATAAGAATTGCTAGATATGCTATCATTTTTAATCATTTTATAACTACTTTAAAAAAAAGTCTCACAACTAGGAAGGCAAGAATTTATTTAAAAAGAAAGTTAAAATATTGCCTTGAACCTCGTACAAACAAGCCAAGTCGACCAACTGGATTTATAAAAACAACTCTTTTCATCCATCTCTATCCGTCTTCTCCTATAACAAAAGTTGTGTATTTATAACAAATGGTCGATGTAAGAACTAGGATACCTCCTTTATTCTGCGGCATTTCACTTTTCCCACACTAGAATATTCAAATTTTCATAATAAGAATACATCAATCGATGTACAAGATATTTTTAAATTAAAAAGTAGTGAAATTCTATTTTATCTTAGGCTTTATGAGCTTCAAAACAAGATTTTAAAAACAAAAATGTTTCAATTAGGAAAGCTTGAAAGAGTGATATGGAAAGAAACTTGTTAGCTTAACTTATGAAGATACTGTCCAATTCTAAACTTGAGCCAATCAGATCAGCGGTTATAACAATGTATCGCACTTAGCACTTTTCTACATTCCACGGCCATTGACCTGCCTTGTTTCTACTCGTATTGTTATCTCATAAATAGAGAAACAGTTAGAACGTTTTTGAGAAACATATTGGTGTGTATAGTTTGTTCCATTACAAGCTCGAAGAAATAGGCACAACACCATGTATACACAACGAAACAGAGTAAATATAGCTAGACGCAATATTGAATTGATGGTTATAGTTAAGTTTACCACTGGTTTATTTAGATTTTCGCGAAACAACGAACTTACAGAACCTAACTAAACTGTAAGGTGTGCAATATGTCATCATCCAGGTTCCAACATCAAACAATATTATTTTATTTCTAAACAAAAAGAGCCTTTATGGCCTTAAAGCAGTTCACACAAGTTTACGTCAAACCATAGTTTGAATGTTATGAGAAGGAAAGGGAATCCTGACTTTGTAAGTTTTTCTGTTCTATTATAATTGAAAACTATTTTATTGTTCGGTCTTAATGTTTTTTTTCTGGTTATTACCTAATACAGTTGATGGAAAGTGGAGTGCTTTCTCTTCTTGGAGCAAGTGTACCAAGACTTGTGGTGGAGGAACACAACAACG
>JAOBAT010127287.1:0-12778 GCA_026413305.1 Hydrozoanthus tunicans
ATTAACTTGATGATAATGGTTGTAGTGATAGTTTTGTTGATAACAATGAGGATGATGGTGGTGCTGCTATTAACTTGGTGATAATGGTTGAAGTGATAGTTTTGTTGATAATAATGAGGATGATGGTGGTGGTGTTAAGCGTTTAATGAGTGAATCGGTCCAAAACATATACAGTTGGCCTTAATTATCGACTTTTTTACGTTATGAGTTTAGCTCTGTTTTCTAGTGTCAAATATTGAACAAAGGTAAAGTATTTATACTGCAACACAACAATTACCAGCCTTGAGTAATATTAAATCATAAACGTTTATCAGCACGACAAGTTGTAGTAGCTTGATCGGTACAGCCAGGCAAAAGAATTGTATCCTTTTTTTGTTTAAGAAAAATAAACAACATTTTGAATAAACGCCACACCCAAATAATGAAAACTTTGATATTCGCCGCGGCGTTTATTCGAGGAAATAAAGTCATGCAATTTCTGTTTTCCTTTGTGAACAGCGACGAGTCTTCAAGACAGCGTCCCTCGGAGGAGATGAGGGAGGATGGGCCACAATCTAAATCCAAAGAGAAGCACGTGACCTTTGGCTCAGTTGAGCATAACGTATTCATCCTTCCGTCCGGTAAAGACTCCTTATCTTCAGATTTAAGCGGAAGCAACACAGATCTGGTCGCGCTGTTGGCATCGATTCCACTTGAAAAACCAATTGACCCAAGAATTCTTAAAGAGCAACAGGAGATGGAGGCGTTAGCTCATCGCTTATCTAACTACGATAACTTTCCACTTCAAGAGAAGGTAGACTTCGTGATTCAGAAGAAGAAAGAGGAGGAAGAAGCAGCCCGGCCCCCCTCACCACCCCCCAGGCGCAAAGTTGACACTTATAATGCCCATGACTCAGAACCAATGACGTGTAAAATGTGTGCTTTCTCGGGTCTGTTTCGGACCATGCGCAGAAGGAACAGTATGATGTATAATGATGACGTGTATATGAAAAACACGTGACGATTGGACGGACAGAACGTCGTTTCGACTGATATTTTCAGAACAAGTTAACATAAATTATGAAAGGGTATTTTAAACAGTTTTCGATATATATATGTTTTTGCATATGGCCAAGTGAACGAGTGCAAAAAGAACAAGTTTCTAGCTTTTCGTGTAGATCGACTCCCATAAGGTTCTTATATTTTTTTAATTTGATCTTGGACATTTTGTGATGAATACTTTAATTTAAGAAGAGACGCTTTATATCCGAGCAAGGGATTGTTAAAAGCCATCGATTGGGGAAAAAACGAGTGCCTGAAATTGTACGTGGTCAAAGCTATGGTTTTCGAATGAATGACTAGTTTGCTTTAACCAATTCTCACTTTCTCATTACAGTCGTTATGCCTTATTAGGAAAAGTATGGTGATATTTAGGGTCTCTTTACGTGGAGCAAGTTGTCCCGGTTTCCCGTCTCTATTGTATTTTGCCTTTTAGTTTACATGCAGGCGGGCTATCGCGACTTTCCGAGATTCCCTTCTCGGCGAGCCAGGGGATCCGTCGAGCCGAGACAACTTTAGTGCATGGAAAGGCATACAGCAGAGATATCTTGGCCTGGCGGGACAAGACACGTAACCGTAACTAGTCCTGCTTTATTCAGCGAACAATGCAAGATAGCGAAAGGGGGAAGGATTTCTGTTCTAAATTTTGCAGAAATGGAGGAAGTTGACTGAGTTCAACGAACGGGCGATTCCACTTGTCTCGGCCAGGCGGGATGACATTTTGGATGTAAATGCCAGGTTATTATCGTCCAGGCAAACTGAGATATGGGATAACTCGCTCCATGTAAAGAGGCCCCAACTGGTGCTTAAAAGGTTTCTATGGATTCATGCTGAGGTACTCCGCTGAGAAGCGATTAAAAGGGAACTCTCAAATCATCACTTGGACAACAGAAGTTCCTCAAATGTTGTCCTTTAAAAACATCTTTCAGTGAGCGGACTTGACGTTATTACAACCAATTTTTTAGACTTATGTCCAGGTACTAAAATTGGCTCAGATAAGCATAATTTCTGAACAAAAAATTGGTTCTTGGAATGGACAAGGATGTTGGGCTAATTGTGTTTGGCACCATTTCAGTCCCAGTTGTAGTGTTAAATTCTCCCAACTAGAGTCCATAATTGTTATAGAACAAGTTTGGGAGAATTTTACTTTTCATCTTGAGGAATTTTCTTCGATTGATCAATTCTCATTTTCTCATTACCAAATGTCCCATTTTTTAATGTGTTATGTAAGGAGAAGTTAGATGCTGATAACTGATTGGGACTAAGAAAGTAACGCTTTTTGCTATAGTGTGATTTCAGTTCCTATTGCCGGTTTTCTTCTGACGTCAAAGCGGCCATTTTGAGGTCCCTGAACAAAAGAATCATTAATTTTTTTCTTTTGTGTAGAACACCATCATGGCCGCTTCGTCATTTGTCTTTCGCGTCTCAAGGGAGTGTTTGAAGGCCAAGAATTTTTAATGGTCATAGTTTTTCTCTTTTCTGAGTTAATACATGTGTAACAGCATTTTTGATATGGTTTTTTTGCCTTTGATTGGAAAGCGAACGCAGTGTTAAAATGTAATTATCATTAATATGTTGTGTTTACTAGTAATTTACCTTTTGTAGTGTGACTCGTTTATATTTAGTTGCGTATTCCTCAACTAATTTTAGAACGTGAGTAGAAATTGTTCCAAGCAGCGAAAAAACGTCGCCAGATGCTCGACACGGCTTGGACCATTGTTAAATGAAGAAGATAAAACAAGTATTATAATCATCTTAAGAAAGGTCAAACTCTAACATGCCGTGTTTACCCAGAGGCAAGTTTAAGACAAAACGAGAAAAAAAAACTGCCCCGAGCGGGAAAACAGTTTGGAATTTTTTATTTCTTTCTTGGTTGCTCATATGATTGCCTTTTGCTAATCACAGCATGTTAGAGAAAAAAAGTATTACAACTTCAAATAATGTTAAACTAATGGAGTCGCCTTCTATCTCAATATGTTTAATTATTATTATTATTATTATTATTATTATTAATATTATTATTATTATTATAACTCGCAATATAATGAAACTCTAATTTGAGATATTTATGTGTGTATATATAATGATGTATAGTACTTAAGAGCGCCTACCGACGATGTACTACTTAAATATATATTTTGTAAGTTCATTTTAGACAAGAAATTAGTTCGAAGAATTATCAACGTTAACACCGAAATGAATAACTTGGTACTTATAGTACCAGTTGGTACTTATTTGAGGTCAGTACAGCCTTGAGCAAGAAGTTATTAAATCTTGTACGTCGCCTCTGTGTGTTTGGTACCATTTGGTTTACCAAAACTGTCAGTCAAGCCATTTCATGATTTCTCTAACTTGCTTTCTGGCACTGAAGCGTGTTTTTATCGCGTTAAAATCCCCGGGTCTGCAATCGCCGCCGCCATTTCGGATTTCTGGCCGCGCAGTTCAAGTCTATTGCAATTTCCTTATGAAAACAGAAATCTCGCACAGATGATTTTGTTATTTATTTGTTTCTTGTTTGTAACAGTTTTTAAACGCGAATTTTGAAAAAATCACTTTAGAAGCAGATTTTGCCAAAATGAAAGTTGTTATTGATATAAAGATATTCGAAGCCAATGCCGAAGCCAAAAACTGGTAATCTTTAATGTCCGACGAAGTACGCCGAGCGTACCTATTTTTTACCTTTGTTGCCCGGTTAGCCTGCTTTCAGGCGGTTGGGGTTCTTTTTTTTTAGCGCGGGAAACTCACAGGCAGTTCCACGCGTGGCGTTGCCACCATCTCGGTTTTCGTGGTAGAGCGGCATTGGGTGCGAGCGAAAATGAAAAAAAGGGGGGAGGGGGAAGCCCAAGGTGGCGGCAACATCGTGGCCAATGAGTTTTTGCCCTGAAAAACACCCAAGCGCTTGGAAGCAGGCTATTTTGTGCTTGGCTACTCTCGCTTTTTTTTGTAGCAATTATCAATCAGTATGACAAACCAAGTACTTTCAAGGTATCGAAAACTTAAACAGCTTCGATTTGAAAGTTTAATTTTTCCGAATTTGATGTTCGGGAACTAAAGCACTAGACAACCATATAACTGCTTGAAGATGTTCATAGGGTAAAAAATTAATTTTTAATTGTCTATCATCTTTTTAGTTTGTTTTACAGTTCTCTTATTCTTTTTATTTGAAGATTATCTTTGACAGCTGTAACTTTAATGGATAATCGGCGATGAGCTTTGTCCAACCCACTGAAATATCTGACTTATATTATTTATAGAAAGTTAAGTTGCTTAATTAATCAAAAGCATAATACTCATAACGAGAAACTAACGACTAGAGAAAACTAATGTGTTGTGCATTGAAAAAATATAAAATGGCTTCCGTGTCTACGTAAGCTGATATAACCCCCACCCCCCCGTCATGCGCATGTTCCCGACTGCGATATTATTCTTGCGTGCCATATGTCTTGATCGAAAAGCTGTAAGTCTAATACAAATTAGGCAAACCGTCTAGTTTATTCTTAACTGTCAAAAAGACAATGATCGAAACTTCACTTTTTGGGCATAATGTATGGATTTGTTATATGTGAGTTTGTCATCTTTACTTATTAACAAGTAATTCTTCAAGTGACAAATGAGAACTGTTGTCTATTTGTAAATGTTTTGTTACAATTGAGTCAACTATTACTCCTTTTTTGGTTTCTTAAAAAATTCAAGTTTTTGAGCCGGATAACCATATTTTTGTCTTTTTGCATTGTGCGTTCTTTTTCTCTCAGGACAAAGCCACCTGCTCGCTCGGGTGGTAATTTAATCCATGGGAGGCGGCGCCAATACTTACACCAAATGAAATAATATGATCACATGCCATAACAATCGTTTAGTCTTCTCTCTTTGCGGCTTCGAAAAAGCGCCACTGGCAAAACTCATCACAAAAACAAACTGTAAGTCTGGATGGACAGCCAAAACAGCAACCCGCACTGCAGTGCGCGTGTGGAGAGGGAATTTGTGGTGGCAACGAGTTTAGCATCAGGTCTGTTTTCACTAGTCACCGTTTTCGGGAACTTCTTCGTTTTGTTCTCTTTATATCGATTACCCCATCTCAGAACAGCCACAAACTTTTATCTTGCATCTATCGCCATTTCTGATATTTTCATTGGAATGTTTGTTGGTCCGTTATGGGTAGTCGAGCTCAGCAACGAAGGCCCGCCTGAGGAAGTAAGAACAGTGACAATTACTTGGCAGTTCACTGCACTACAGCTACTCCTAGTGAATACGTATGGCCTTTGCGCTTTAACTTATGACAGGTTTTTGGCATTAACAAACTTTGTTTACTACGATCACATCATGACCAAGAGAAGAACGATTAACGTTATTTTGGTAATATGGATTTTATCAACACTCTTGGCAGGTTTTCCATACATTTTTACGGTGGATGCTTTTCGAATACTTCTTGGGGAGGCGATATGCGTTTGCATTATTCCCTTTATAGCGTTTTATATCTTTACAAAATGTTTCGTCTCCAGGACTGAAAAGAAAAATCTTCACATTTTACCGATGGATATTAAAGACATTTCAGCCATTCAAGAGCAAGCGGAGGAAGAAATGAAAAAAGTTTATTTCGTCGGGATAATTGTGTTAGTGTTTGTGCTCCTGTGGGCACCATTCTTTACATTTTGCGGACTTGATGCACTCTTCGACTCTATCAAGCCCTGTTACGCTGTAGAAACTCGCTTTAAACTAAAAGTTCTGACAATTCTCCTAGCCCTCGGAAAGTCTTCTGTTAATCCATTTATTCATATTCGGAAAATGGGTATAAAGTTAGGGACACTATACAAAAAAGTACTGTCAGCCTAAAAAATCCCGCTTGAAATGTAGAGAGCAACAAACTTATAAAGACGTATACTTAACACACTCCATCTTAAAATAATTTTAAAATAAAGCAGAAAATAGAATCGAGACTGATCCGGAGGCTTTTTAAGAATAACAAATTGATTCTTAAATATGAAATTGCATAAATATATTTTAAACCTTAAATTAAACAAGAACTAATCGCTATAGGCGGCTTCTTTCAACGGGATATCTGGAGCGATGGTTGTGAGATCAACTTAATGTCTTGACTTTTAATGTTAATTCTTATTACCATCCGTAATAAGAGGAACGGAAATTACTGGAGAAAGTTTACACGTTCCTTAATTGCATTCTTTGAAAATTAGATTTTGCGCCATTTATACCTAAATACGTTGATGGGTTTGGACATAATGGGGAAAAAACCTTTGCATACGGCATGTCTGCATGTAAAACGGTCGGGTTTTACCGAGAATATGTACACGAAGCTTGTTCTTTTTCAGAAAAGACGAAACCACACTGGTTTAGTTTTGTGAAATGAAAAAAATTGTGGGTGTTCATTTGCCGTTTCACTAGAGCGCGCGAAACAATGAGATTGCAAGCTGTATAAAGGTACTACATGGCTTACATAACAAAAAGTGGTCTTACTTTAGAAAAGCATATTATTTTTACTTTAATGAAACAAAAATATGTTCACTACTTCAAGCAATTCATTCTAAACTTTGCAGAAATATCAAAGCTTTTGTTACTCTTTAGTTAAGTTTTCTCTAGAGCCGCGTTGAACAGAAATTAATCATTAATCTAAATGTGCTTTATTAACCAGATAAATTATCTCAAAGCCTAGTAAAACATATCAAAGCCTTGTGTAGCTACATAAAACTACTTTTTGATCAGACAGATGGGCGGAAAACTCATTATTAAATCGTAAGGAAAACAAACGAAAACTTCGTTCTATCGCCCAGCTGGAAAGAAAAGTAGATGAATATATGCATCGCGCAGCATGTTTTGAGACTGGTCGGCGTTCTTAGAAAGTCGATTTTTTCAGTAATAGGTGATACAGCGCTCTGTCGACGAAAAGAACCGTGAAATGGTTCACGAAACAATTCTTTCTTCGCTTAAAATCGTAAAAAAAGCTGTAAATTTTAGGCTGTTACAAGTAATTGCTTTAGAAATTAAGTTTTTGAGTTGAGAATCTCTTCCTAATTGTTGTAAATACGTGATCCGTTAATATTTTTTGTCATACTCTGACGCCTGTCTGTCTGTTTTGGGCAAGAAAAAACAGCCTGCGGGTGTTGATGCTAGCAGGAAGAGATATAAAAAAATATATATCTATCTCATTTCGTTTCCAATTGTGGTAATATTTCGTTTTATGTGGTCAATACTGTTAGTGAATATCAGTGTTCTGTTCCTATTTTCATTAGAGCTCAATAATTCAACCTTTTGATTTTGTTCTAAAAGTTTTTATTAGCGGAGTAGCGTCTCTTTTGAGGTCGTGAACGTGGGTGAAAAGTTATCAAGCGATAAGTTTTCAGAATAGCAAGTTTGAATAAAATCGAACGGAGCTTAAATTTTCCAATCAGTAATTTAGGTCAGGTGTTTTTAACACATTAAAAGGTTGTTATACGAAATCGATCTTTCAAAAGCAGCATGGACTTTCTATTACCGCGCATGACTGTTAAGAGGTTTGTCAGTTTCAACGAAGGAAAAAATTCCCTTAATTCTCAGGCCTGCTTTAAACGTCGAGTTTTTCGTGTGCCGAATCTAATGTAAATGAGCTAGAACAATAGAAATTGCTCACTAGCATTAGAGTCGGCACATGTGAAGTTTGATGTTTAAAACAGGCCTTAGTACCTTCAATATATGCCGGGTCATGATCAGGAACTGTAAAGACTATAAACTTCGGCTCAACACATAGCGTCTATAGTTCTATTTCCTACCAAATTTGTAGACCGCTTAAAAGCGTTAAAAAGAGAAAAAAACGGAAGTCATGCTGATTATCGGCATATAGTATTAAGTAGACTTTGGTAGATTGTGCTCGAAAAAAACATATTATGCTTTTAGCAGTGCTCATAATTTGTAGAAATAATGCCAAAACTATGCTACTTTCTGAAAATTATGCTCTCTGTCACCGACATTTTAAGGAAAACAAAGACCATCTGTAGTTTAACTCTATCTATTTTGACTTTAATCCGATCACTCGGTATATATATATAGTCCACCTAACAGTCTTTAGGCTTAGCACAGCACTACGCATGTGCGCATGCGCATGTTGTTAATCCCATGTGTTATCGGTTATTGTACTGAAGCGTTACACAATCCTGTAAATACTTAGTCTACGAGAGCATGCCTGCTATTGTGAAACATTGACGATGATTTTGATAAGAATAGAGAATACTCGTTCAGTGGCTGCAGACGAGAGCTGCACCAGTAGAAACTTCATAACTGCAGAAGACCAACGGGGTAGGTAATAGAACTATGATGTTGTTTTTTTTCAACGCAGAAAAGTTCGGATTATGCTAGCAGTGCTAAACAGGAATAAAAGCTTAAAATAAAGCTTGTTTTGCTAAATTATGCTTAAAGCTATGCTAGCACAATCCGAGAATGAAGCTTTCGAAGCACCTTAAATTTGCTTCGTTTGTAGCAAAACAGTCAATTGTAGCACAAAATTTCGTTTCCCGTTTCTTTACTTGGAGTCAGTTTTGTCTAGCCATTAATTTTCAAGTGGAGCATGTATTTTGTTTGTTTTGTTTTTTTTAAATAAAATTTATGTTTGAAAAGCCGAAATGGTTTAAAAAGTTTCCGATTGGCTTGATCTATTGTCAAAAATGTATCTGGACTAAACTGAGTATGGTGTAAATTGCACAAAAAAATTTGAGTTTGATAAGAAACGTTTTCAGCTAAACATTATTTTTAGTTTGGTCCTTCTTTTTTGCAGCGTACGTGCACTAACACTCAAATAAATTCCTATCCGCGACCCTGCAAAGCTTGCATCTGGCACAAACGACCAAGGGAAAATTAATATTCTCCGGAATATTTAAACCGATTGCGCAAGCACGACTATTAGGAATTTTGCTATACGATGCCTTCATTTTGCTCAAAATCCGGCGACTTCTAAACTAAGAACAAGCTTAAACCATTCTCGAGAAAACCGGCGCTTATCTCCGGTTTCTGTAGTGTTAAGCGAATGAGAGTCTTTGACTCCCCCTGGACAGGACACTAATCTATGGCAGGTACGGTTAGCCCCTTAGTCGATCGCGACTGAAACAAAGGTAAAGTGTCTTGTTCAAGAACACAACACAGTGGTCTGACCGGGGCTCGAACTCGCGACCCTAGGATTACGAGTAACGCTAACCGCTCGGTCACTGCGCCGCCAACTCACGTGGCAATTAGCGGTACATTGGTTCTTTAAACGGAGTCATAAAAAGCCGGGTTTTAGCCAATTCAAACCGCATTGTTTATTTGCCGTCAAACCAGAACTTCGCTGCTGTGATGCTGCGCGGGTCGTATGTCTTTTTTGTAAGCTCCTCTTTGTAGAGAGCATGCAAATCTTATTCTTGAATGCAAATGACAAAATTAAAAATTGTCGCTGACTAGGTAAAAAGTCGACATCAATTTACCATTAAACTAAATATAAAAGGTTTTTGGTAAGTTAATCATTTTTCTATTATAACTTCATTAAAAATTCGTTTTGAGTATGAAAAGTAAATGGCAAAGCCAAAGTTGTTACCACCTGTTAGAATTTTGATTAGCAATAGAAAAATAACGAGCTTTGTTGAAGGTCGCTGTACGAAGAAAGAAATCTATAAAGAAACCAAATGAATATATGATTTTGTACCGTAATATAACGAAAAAGTAAATCGCGGCCATTCTTCAGCCTCAAGTGTGTTCTTAGATTTTATTCTTCTTTTTCGTAGGTGTGTTCTTAAATTTTGGCCGATTTTCAGCCTTACGGTCTTAATAAAAAGGTTCTTATAAAATAAGAGTGTAGTTCAGTGTTTATGGAAAACTATTACTCATAACTTCTAATCAGTTGCCATGCAGTGAAGGAAAAGCCCGTATGGACAAGATTGTACACTCTCTTTGATAAAATTGAATTTGAGGCGGCTAAAAATGTCCAAAATTCAGCAACACACTGCATGTGGCTGAGGAATAATGTGAAGATATTTTTTTTCAGCTAATGTTCGATTCCTTTGTGCAACATTGTCTTTAGAGTTTTGTGTTTTTCATTTTATAATTAATGTCGACACAACACAATGGTTTGTCTCGGAAGCTCGAAACTGAAGCAAGATACCCTCATTAAGAAAAGCGTGTTTCAAGTAATTACTTTAAACAAAGGCTGTAAACGATATGTTACCAATATTTATAAAGTTAAACTAAAACACCTGTAGATTTTGATGTTTCGAGCAAAAAGTAGAAATATGTCATAAAAATGTCGTGAAAAATGTCATAACCGACATTTAATACTTCCTATATATTATGTAGACAGATTGGCAGGTGTTATAGGACAAACCATTATTCAATAGTACACCCATTATCGTATTTGTGGTTAATTATTCCAGCTAGCTTCATTAAGTCTTTATGATTCATTCTTTTTTTTTATTTTGCCAAGGGAGTATAATTTACGTGACGACCAAGATAAGATATAAATAGAAGACGGCCAGGGAATCCAAAACTGAAGAATTAGCTAAAGGTTTATTAAATATTTTAATTCTTACAGACATTATCATAAACTGTTTATATTGCTAAAATTAAAAATTAAAAATAGCCCAAACTGTGTGTGATTCCGTAGTTGTTTAAAAGGCTCTAATAAATCCTGTACTAATTGTAGAATGCGCATAAAGACAATAAGTGTATGTGCTCTTTTTTTTCTAAGAACAATTTAAGAGTTGATGACCGATAAAATAAAAAACTCGGCGACAAAATTGAAAAATCCGGTTTCTTCATATTCTCCTAACAGAAGCCCTTGGGTGTGCTGTCTATGAGTATCCAAGTTAAAGTGCTCTCAATTTTTTCGTTTTTGAGAAATTTAGAAAAATGCGAAATCCCATGTAGGTTTTCGTGGAGCGGACAATTTTACTTAAAAATGACGCTTGCTTGTGAGAAAATGCAAAACAGAACTAGCATCATTTCTTCAAAAACATAAGAATTTTGTTTTTATATGAGGAAAACATAAAAAATATTGTTTGGAAAATCAAGTTTTCACAAAATTTTTGATCACGAAACCAGCTATTTTGAAGGGTAAGACCTCACCTCGAAAATAGCAAAACTTTGCCTGCCAAAATTGCAACCGCTACATCGGATTTTGTCACGTGATTATCAAGCTTTGGGATTTTTTAATGCCACACAGCCACCTTCGTCATTTACATGCAAATGAACAAGGCGCCATCCAGTTGTGAATTTTCAAAACTTACGTCCAATTTCTCTGTTCTAAAAATTTTTGGGCTATAAAAATGTACCTATATAAACGTGAATCTAGCAGAAAGTATAGCCTGCTTGCAGGCGGTAAGTGTTTTTCTGGGCGGAAAACTCACCGGACATGTCCTTGCGGCACCATCTTTGATTTCGTGGTCGAGCGGAATTGGGGCCGAGTCTTTCTCCTCCCCCCTCCCCCTCCCCCTTTCGGTTTTTCGCTCGGTCCCAATTTCGCTCGACCACGAAATCCAAGATGGCGCCGCAACGACGTGTCCGGTGAGTTTTCCGCCCAAAAAAACACTCACCGCCTGCAAGCAGACTAGCAGAAACTGTACTATCGGTAACGCGTTTTCGCGTTAAGCAAATTGCCGTCACTTCTTGCGTGTTCTCAGTTTTTGACAGTATAATATTCTCACAATTGTGCCGTGACACTGGGCGTAATACCGGGCGCTAGAGGTATTAAATTGCCGAGCCAAATCGGGGAAGGCGTGGGTTGGCAATAAAACAGAAAAAAAACCTTCTGAAACCCCGAGCGGCCGGTGCAGCATAACGTGGATCTAAAGTTGCAAAGGCGTGATCATGAACGAGTGTGCTTGCTCACACCTCATATATATGCCGCGTAAGACCACTGAGCATAGAACAATACTCTCACTGGTCTCCCTTACACTATAAGGCGTAAGGCATGGGCGTAATGCTTCTCGCTTGAAGCCCCAACATCTGTGTTAATACACGCATCGAACCCTACCAACATATACCAACCCCATACCACACCCAACTCCCGAACCAAATCGAGCATCCCTTCCCAAACCGAGACGAAAACAGGTCGAAGTCCCCAAACACAAGCTGGAAACTAAACGCTAAAGGGACGAAAATTGTTTACGCGGATAAACGACCAACGCAGGGAAACCAGCACACGGTTCTTGAAGGGGAACTGAACCCTTAAAACAACTTTTGTCAAACAAAATCTTTAACTGAGTGTGAAAACGATATTAAAAAAAAATCCTCGTATCGCGCTGGCTTTCCGAGAGATTCGAGATTAAAACACGTTACTTGCCGCATTGTACCGGCGGCTCAGAAATAGGGATTGAGCGGAGAGAGAGTGAGGCTATGACGTCAGATATGGGTAAAAATTTGCTCGGACTGAAAAATTCATCATCGGAGTGAGATATCTCACACATGAAATATAAACTAATATATGTTGGAATGATGTCCTTCATCGAGGCACATGATCTGCCTTACTATGCACAATACGGTTTCCACGCAGCACGCGATTCTAGACATAGTGAACACTATACAAACCAACATGGATAAAGGATATTAATAATAATAATAATAATAATAATATCTATCGAGCTAATCGCCATTACTTGCACTCATGGACTGAATTGCGAAGGACGCAGCTCAACGAGGTCGGACCGAAAGCATGTAAGGCGCATATTGCTGCCGCTATATGGCCCATGCATGACCTCGGAGCACAGCTCCACAGCCAGATAGAATTAGCTGGGTG
>JAOBAT010127298.1:0-22917 GCA_026413305.1 Hydrozoanthus tunicans
AGAACAACGAGGCTCAGATTGGCCAAAATTTAAGAACAATTTAAGAACAAGCTGAGGCTCGGGGCTCGATTGGGCAACTTTTTTCAGCTTTACAAAAATGATTTAATCAATATCGTTGCTTCAAATTAAACACTACCGTGAAGGTTGTTCCTTATACAATCGTTGTAAGCATGCATGCATGCATACAGCATACTGCATCTTCATAGGGAAAAGGCAAGCTGTTGTAGTAAAAGAATTATCAACGCAAAATAACAAAAAGCTTCATTTAATAAATGTCCAGCAGAGTAAAGTCAGTCTTTGTTCGAAATATAACATCAACTCCATCAACTATGTCTTCAGGCCTTGTGTATACATGTATTGCAATATTTTAGACTTAATTAGTTTCTTTTTTTTATTTAAACCACACAAAGAAATAAGAACAAATTAAGAACAATTTCAGGCTCAAATCGCCGAAAAATTACGAACAATGATCCTCGGCCAAATTTACTGTTTTCTGACAGGTACACCACAAAATATTTTTTCTCTTAAAAGAATCAAAGCAAATTAATATACATTTCTTTGCGGCCTAAACAATTTACTAACATGCTATTCCCACTGTGTGTGGTACTTTGCCTAGTAAATTGACATCTATGCTGGAGTTATATGTACAGCCGCGAGTTGCAAAGAAAAATATAGTTATAGTTTTAAACTAGTTTATTGAGACTAGCAAGTCATAACTTGAGTATAAAGCATGAGCAATTTGATAGTAAGTTACAAACAAGGAAATGAGCGTTTATATAAACTCCTCATAAAATCGAAACACTGCATGCAGATAGCAATTTGTTTGAACAAGATGGAGGCGCCACCCAGGAGGAAACGCCAGAAAATTGCTAGTATTGCAGGATGTCGGGCTCGGTAGATTTTTAAAGAAAAAGGCATTTAAAAAGCCTCAGTTTTTCTTTGAACTTTAATTTGAGGAGCTAGTTAGTGTACTTTGTATTTGCATTTAAATAATGGAGATTTAACCTAGAAATTTCAACAATAAGAGTGAGTATTTTGATCTATGCGTATCGACTGGTGAGATTACAGCCAAGTTTACCATTCGTGGAATTCTGAACTATCGTGTCTGACCACAGCAGTACTGCATGATCTGCTGCCTTATGGAACCCAGATGTGTTGCATACTGGATTGCATTTGAGATTATAGTAGAACTTCGTAGATTCTCGAGCCTGCTTCGGTATAACTACACGAGAGGCGTCTGTGCCCACTATAAGCTGACTTTACTACAGATTTTGCAAGTGTTGCTAAGTGTAGATGAGAATTAACCCGTTTATATTTAGGGAATTCACCAAGTGTTTCCAAAGATTTATATCTAAGAAATCTCCAGCTAGGTTTCCTGTGTATGTTGTCTAGATCGTCTGATTGCATTGCTATCGAAAGCTTTATATGTCACGTTAGCGTTCAAGATTTTATTGATGTTTGTGATTAAGCTTAAACTTTACAATGGTGGGTGAAAGAGTTCGCAGGTAGCAGTTGTCAATACAATGTTGATTCTTTGAGTACAAGAGACGCTAGCCTCGGTACTATAAATCTTACCATACTCTTACTGACTAACTAGTACTTACCCTGTAAGTGTTTTTTCATAGCTAGAGTTCCACCTTTGCCCTTTTCGCCTAAACAAATCCGCCTTCGCAAATTTCACCAGCAGATGTCATGCACTTTCATAATGAAATTTCATGATTCAGTCAATTGCTGCAACAATCACGCACCGGACAAACTTTACAAGTCTGTTGACAAGTTTTTGTAAGCTAAGAGAGACGTGATAGGTGACGTGATGGAAACAGTTGGAAGCTCTTCGGACATTATACACTCGGCGTACTTTCAATGTATTGATTGGTTTATAAATAATGGGAGATGATCCTCTCGTGTAGGTGGCCAACAGTTCAATCAAGTGGGCGTTCGTCCCAAGGTGTGACTATTATTGCACCAAGCTCACGTTTCATTGTGTCATTCATGCATTCATATACGTGCCAACTTTCTCGACTCTGGCTAGTGACCTTATTATTTATGTTCTCGCCCTCACAGAACCTCAGCCAAAAGGGTATAGCCAGAAAAATCTTCTTGAAATCTGTTTCCTGGCGCCTTGATAGTTGAAGCAGTCACAGAGACCAAGGGCACAGTTAGTGCGCGGGATTTAAGTCGGAGAAGGTAAGTTATATGGTTTTATTCGCTGGAAATCCGATAAATTTTACAAGTTCACGTCGCATTTTCACGCTGACAGTTTGTCAACTTAGTGCTGACGATAGTTACCTCAAATTGCTTGTATTTAAAGCGACAGCTACAAGCTAAGACTAAGAGCTTGTAATACTCCATATGTTATACGAAAACCCTTATTCCTCTTCTATAGGCAACCAGAATTAGTTTTTGATCAAGAAACAATTCAACCTGGCATATTGCGTTATCAAAAGTTTCATAGCAAAGCTGGCTGTGCATTTTGCTCTTAAAAGTCTGCACGTGGCCCATATCTCACTTACGATTCGAATACAGCATGTTCTTTATTTTAAATTAAAGTTGGAACTTAGCATCTTTCAAAGATTTGCCGACATTGCGGAATGTTGCTGTAATTTTAAGATTTCCATTGATTCTGAAGCTATATTCGTTCGCAATAAACTTTCAGAACCTAACGGAAGTAGTTAATTTTGCCGAAAGCTCGTTCGCTGTAGAGAAGCGACGTGCAGAGAAAGTAGAGAATCTGCAATGGCATCATCGATGGCGAAAGCTATCGACTAACATAAATATTAGAAATATTTTACCATTCTATGATCTCAAGATTTTGTGATAACAGTTTGTATAAATTCAGTTGACGCTCGTTACAGCTAAATTAATATAACATCAGCAAGCAAAACAAAACAGATTGTTTGTTTAACAGAATACACAAATGAATAAGCCTTTGTTTTAATAACTCTCTGTCGGTGGAAAAATCTAGATCAGGAAATACCTTTGCTAAGAACAATTCGAATAAGATTACAAAACGGATATGTGTGTGCTTGTAATTACAGTAAACACATTGGAAAAATTTCTAGGTTTTGTTATAGTAAGCTTAATGGAAATGCCATCTAGTTCTAATAAAGATGTACCAGCCCGCAGAATACCCCGCCACTACGATAATTTATTACTGCGCGTTCCTCGTTCTATAAAAATAGATGCGCGTTATAATCAAGAACAAAATATGGTACTAGGTGGCAGGGTATTCTGCAGTTGCTCTTTCTCTTTAATACAATTCCTATTCGGTTATGAGGTACAACACTTTTGTTATTTATTTTCGCGCGAAGTTAGTATTACAGAACTTCTATCATTTTGTTTACTTTTCAATCTCATTTATGGTTGTCAATCCTTAAGTGTGTATAAATAGCTTGAAACGGCATCCTGCTAAGGAATGCTGATCTTGGCGGTTATTTTAGATACAGTTGTTTGGATCGGATGTCACATCGGAACTAGCTACTTCAAAATAGATTGAAGACACATTGACGAAGCAACATATATTTTACAAACACTTTGTTAGTATTTGGTTTGAAATAAAAATGTCCTATTTTCAATCCCTTTTAAGTTCTTTTAGACTTTGCAAGAGGGTAAAACTGTTTATTCAGCTGTCGGTTTATATATAATGTACTCGGAGACTGATAGCGCAAAAATGGCTCGAAAGAATACACGCTTTTTAATACAAAAAAAATGAGGCGCAGTTTGACCAAAATTTAAAAACAATTTTAAGAGCAAGCTGAGGCTCGGGCACGACAGGTAATTTTTTTTAAACTTCACTTAACTTTAATCTTTAACTGAACAATACAGAATGAGTAGGAAATGCTTCGCAGTTGATAGTCACTGGGAATCGTCGTGGGAAAATGACTCAGACAACCCGAGGAATTAGTTTTTTCAGCTTTGTTTTCTAAAATTGAAATTTGAATCATTCCATAGCCTAATAGACTTCAATCCAAAAACAAGTTTGTGCATTTACAAGTCAGATAGTTAAACTGATATATAATCACTTTTAATTCCAAGTATATTATGCTTGAATCTCCTTCCTTAAGCTTCTTTTAAGAGATACAATTAAAATCGTGTGGCCAAAACAGTAGCTTAATTATAGAACTTTCTTATGCACAAGAACAAGGGGGATAGATCAACCTTTATAATGCCGAGCTGGCGGTTTTGAACAATTAGATAGTTGTCGTCTACTTCAGAA
This sequence comes from Hydrozoanthus tunicans, assembly GCA_026413305.1. Lineage (NCBI taxonomy): Eukaryota > Metazoa > Cnidaria > Anthozoa > Zoantharia > Hydrozoanthidae > Hydrozoanthus > Hydrozoanthus tunicans. Next base: position 4,217 of record JAOBAT010127298.1, read on the forward strand.
CCAACTCCAGCCTTTATGAAAAAATGTCTATCAACGTGATACAAAATTGGCAGCGAACTAACTATTCATCTATTCTTTTCTAATTACAATCAACGGGATGCCCGGAGCAGTTTCTATTTCTCTCGTTGCTAAATCCGTTTCAGCCAATATCAGTTTCAACAAAGCAAACGGTCGGCACACGTGGGAGCTGAAGCAATAGGGGAATTTGGATGGCAGCAATTAAACTTTATTTTCCATGCTTTATCAGTCAACTTTTTTTTTGTTCAAGGCTCATTGCCCCAATACTCAAGTTAGATTACACATTTTTTAATAAGAACCGATAACTTTCAGCTGACTCTCGGCTGTTTTTAACTTATTGGCGATTTCAGCCTCAAGTTGTTTTTAAATTGTTCTTATTTTCTGAGATATTCAAATGGTGTCCTGAACAATAAAAGGCGCTAAAAAATGCGTGTTTGTCAGTTCGTTCTATGCACACATCGAAAGTAATCGTACAGGAGCATTCAAGTTTTTATTACAGTTTACGTGTATATCAGTCAATCTTTGTACAAAGATTAAACAAATTCTTAAATTTGTCTGATCAAAATTTTTAGCAGGTGACCCAAAATGTAAGCGAAATTAAACGGTTATATTTTGACCCTTATGTATATGTAAAGCTTCCTATCGTCTCTAGATCTTGTGGTTCTAGAGACGGAAAGACAACTGTTAGCCCGCGTTGCAGCCGGTCAAAGCCCTTTCGACCGTAATTTTAAAATCAGCCGCACAAGCTAACAACTGTGGAAGTTTGCCAGAACCACGTGTTCCCTCAACAAGACACAAGCTACTGTATAATTCCGAAAGTAACGCGCCCCCCCCCCCCGAAAGTAACGGTACTTTTTTGCCCTCCTATTATATCCCGAAAGGAATGGGGCGCCCCAAAAGCAACAGCTACCCGAAAATAGTGGCCTCTTTTTGCCATTAAATTAATTAACGGGGTTGTTACTTTAGGAATTCTACGGTAGTCTGTTTTGTTTACTGTTTGTTCATCGGGTTACGTTACATCGTAAGAATATGAATGTCAATTGTAGGAATATGAATAATACGAATAACAATGGTATTTGAGTTTTAAATTTCATAACACGTGCCCTTTTTGTCTGAGACTATTTCGAGTTCCAAAGGTTTTTTTACCTGTTCGGAAATAATGGCTAGATCCGAAAGTCGGACGCCGTTACTTTCGGAATTATACGGTTCTTAATTTTGAATAAGCCGGTTCACAATTAAGCCTTCTGCCCTTTTTACTTCAACCGTCTTCTTTTTATCCCAAGAGGCTTGTGTTCCCACAACTTGCCTGAGGCATTAGAACTACAGTAGAATTTCCTAGTTCCTTGGCCATCTTTTTATGGAGGTGTCATAATCCTAGTAACATTAACCATATTTAACCCACGCACTTCACTGGTGTTGATTTTAAAACTTGTATTGTCTGAAATGTCGTACTGTCAAGTTAGAAGAAACTTCATCTTAAGTCTGTCTGTCAGGGACCTCAGGACACCCGCTGTTGTTGACCAGAGAGCGTCGATTTAAATGCTGTCAGTCAGTCGTGGATTGCGGCCAAGCATCTTCAGGGACCCATAATCGAATTTCCTTTGAATCTTTACTCTGCGAGACCGGCCTAGATCTCGGCTTTCTATGATCAAAGTTACTTGAACAAAAATATTTGAGGTTTTTAAAGAATGTATAGTTCCAGAAAATGTCCACACTCCACCACGGAAGGAACTTGTGGGACTCCCCCGTGGAATTTCCAAGACTCAATGCCCTACCCCCCACCCCCTGGAATGTTAGTCCTTTATGTTTTTCCTTTCATTTTAAGTTTTTAAAAGAAAATACAACAGAATATGTCCTTATTTACGACGTGAATAAGGGCATATTCTGTTGTACTTTCTTTTAAAAACTTGAAATGAAAGCAATTTACCCTTATGTGGATCTCCTTTATACTTGTTTCTTCTCTTGATGATGAGAGAAAAAAGACTTGAAATGCTTATATAAAGAAAAATTAACGTAAGCTATGATAATTTGTTCGTCAGTACGAGTTCCAGACTAAAGAAGTTTCATTTTAATCCAGTTTCTGGACAGTTTTTAAATAGAACGATATATATTACCATAATAACCTTCTATTGAATTAAAGTGCGTGTTTCAAAGAAATTTGCTTAAAAATACTTAAGGTCTACCACCCCCCTGGAATTTGTCTACTTTTGACCCCCTCACCTCCCCCCCTGGAATTTCCTAGCCGTCAGACCTCCCCCTCCCTCTCCCCCCTGGAAGTTCCGATCCTTCCATGGTGGGGGTGTGATTATTTTCTGGAACTACACAATAAGCTAGTTCACTGTTCAATCTCCCGTTCTGATCTTTACCACAAGCGATCTTTTCCTAAGGTATCCTTTCTACAGTAGAAATTCCTCCTTCTGAACAACTTCGAGGCCACTTTTTATTTTATGCAATGCTTGACATTGGGGGTGTTATAATTCTAGTAATACAGCCAAGGATTATGTATCCTCATAAATCACGTGTAAACCACGCCTTCCATTGATGTCAAATTTAAACTAAGCTTAAATTGACTGAAAGCATACTGCCAAGTTAAGAAACTCCATCGTACGTGTGACTTCATTATCATCATGATCAGTGCTGCATGGGACGAGCCTGGACGCCCGCTGTTGTCGAACAGGAGGCGTCTGTCTAAGAGCTGTAACTAAACCGTGGATTGTGGCCAAGCTCATGCTTCGGTATTCACAAATGATTCTCCTGCCATGAGTCCCATGAGGGTTCAGGGCCGACTTTGAGAGATCGGTGGTACTTGATAGCTTTTTTTATTCGAAACTTTTAAAGTACATTCCAAAAACTGGAAACTGGAAACATGACAATGGATGCACTTTTGGACATACAATAGCACAACGGATTTGGGTTTTGTTGTGAGTAGAGCTCGCAGTCACAGAGACTATGTTATTTGTTGATAACAATAATAAGGCGATTAACAACTTTGATATTCAGAAGCCCACTTACTTAAATGAAGCAAGGGAACTTAGGCGAAAATCTCTTTGTTAAAGCTTTGTTACTCCGTAAACAACATAAGTTTAATAGGAGCGCAAAAAATAACGTTATGTTCGAAGGGGGGTTAGTTTTGAAATTCTATGGTGTAATTTAATTACATCCGTTAGCAGCATTACGTTAGACCTGGCTATTGTATGAGCAACGGGACATATAATTTTATGCTAAAGAAAAGGAATATATTGATTAGCATACACCATTTGTTGGCAGCATCGATTTCTTTAAGATTGCTAAGGGCAAACAACAAAGTTTGTCTATTAAAAGCGTTGAAGACACCAAATAATCGTACCAGCTGAAACGTGTGTTAAAGTTACGCTGCATCTGTAACTGCGACGGCAAAGTTAAATTATGAAGCCACGTTGTGACACGCTTCGATAGTTCAAGTCAGCCTGTTTGTCAACTGCGCTTGGTACGTAAATGTTTCGAGTGACTGCAAGAAATGAATTTAAGATATAAGAACTTCCGGATAAGCTTCTTAACTTTCCTTGAGTTTAAGACGAAAAACTGAGCTAACTTCTTTGCTAAGTTACCGTTTATAAGATAAGTCAAAACAACTTCTATGTTAATCGTACATTGCCTAGCGAGTTTATTATGATTACGTAGACAGTTTCACTTAATAAGATCAAAGGATTCTTCTTCCAGTTGTATTAGTATTTTCTTTTGTAAATGTTGAAGTCAACAAGTTAAGTCAGTTGTGTTATTGACTTTCTAAAAATGGAATCAAAACCGCGTGCTCAGCCGAATGATATGCAGTGATAACAAATATTCACTGTATCGTTGATGTTCTTTTTGTTGTTTTGCAGTTTTCTCAAAGAATTTCTGCCGTTTTATTGTGCTCAGGTTTCTACATTAAACATAATAATTTTTCACATTTTGTGACCGTTGAACTTTTTAATTGGCGTGAAGTAGAGTTGTTTTTTGGTGTTCTTGTTTTCACATTTAAACAGATTAATTTCATGAACAATACAATTTGATGACGTTCAAGAACTTGCCAAGGAATATTTAGTATCACTTGATCTTAACACCAATTTTTCTTTCAAACGCAGGTCCACCAAATTGTTGATGTTGTTTTTGTTGTTGCATTGCTGTTTTCTCAAAAAATTTCTGCCGTTTTATTGTGCTCAGGTTTCTACATCAAACATGATAATTTTTCACATTTTGTGAAATGGATTTGAAGCGTATTTGTGTTTTAAATAGAACTCTTGGACTCCTTACTAAGCCTTTTGGACCCCAGTCTAGATGGGTCAATGGATCCCAGGACTCAGAAAAAAAATTCCAAGCGCAATCAGTGTCAGCATCATCATCGTCGTTGACGTCATCATGTCGTCATTGTCATTTTCATTATCATCGTCACTGTTGTCATCTCATTGTCGAAGCCTTTGTTATTATCCAAATGTTGTTGTCCGTTGTCAATTGCTATCACCATCTTCAACTTCACCCTTATTCTTTTCATCCCAATCTTCATCGTCTCATCATCATCATCATCATCATCGTCGTCGTTATCGTCAACGTCATCATCAACGTCGTTGTCAACGTCATTATCATTGACACCATCGTCATCTCATTGTCGATGCCTTTGTTTTTATCCAAATGTTGTTGTCCATTCCCAATTGTTATCACCTTCTTCAACTTCACCCCTTAATCTCATCGTCATTGTCATCCTAATCACCATCGCGTGCGTTGTTTCTAAATTAAATTGAACAAATTCCTGCTCAAAACGTTTCAGTTGTATTTAAGAAATCTGTAAGAAAGTGTTCAATTTTTTTCCTTATAAGACGAGAAGGAAACTCGGCATATCCTTTTTGAAGGTATCTTGTTCAAATACCGTATATATTTCTTAAAGTTTAATTGGCCTGATTGACTTCCTTGCAATCAAGCTGCGTCATTGTTCAACCTTGCACGGTGTGCGGCATCTTTTAACCATTTTTTAATGGCAACCAAGGAATTTGATACAAACTGAACACTCTAACAAAATACTTCGAGATATGTAATTAAATGATTCTTTTGTTTGTATAGTGCTGTTGCTTTCTGTCTGCAAAAGTTGTTAGATTCGATGAAATATTTCAAGCAGAGATTCTACTAATAACCCTCCAAACAATTCTAGCCCTCATTACTATTTCAACAATCCCATTGATTTCTGCAATTCTAGTTCCTTCGTTTCTACCAGATGATCATCTTTTAAGACGTCTCCAAAGATCGAGCTAGGTTCCAGAATCGCGGAAACTGAGCACCTCTTTAGGTAAAGATTTAATTTTGTTGAAGCTGTACTAGTTTCAAGACTAATTATAGGTGAACAATTTTCGAAAAAACTTTGACAATGACAGAATATTAGGCCCAGAATTCTCTCTAAAAAGGAATGCCTGAGTACGAATAAGTAATGATGAGCATTTCAGCACTCGGTTTGCAAACAATACATTGTCACAAAACCTGCAACTCAAGCAATAATCATGCAATATCGTTGTTGCTTCTATCAATTTTTTTAAGTAAAAGTTTTTTTATTGACCGAAAGTGAAGAATAAGTTTCAAAAGCCTCGAAACTAAAATTCGGAACTCTTCTGAATCCTAGGATTCTAGAATTTTCAATATAGATACGTTTCAGTGCAACAAAGATGGTATTGTACTTTGTTGAACGCTAATTTGGATAAAAAGAAGTCTATTTTTGGTGTTTAGTCTGGAAGTTCTCAAATATTTTGAGTATTCCTGAATTTAATGTTCTTTGTATCGGTTTTCTATTCACCACATGTATATGAATGCTTACACGTTGCACCTCCTACGTTTTCTTTACCGCTATCAAAGAACTTTAATGTGACGTGATTTTTTTTCTGTTTGTATCCTCAGCCTGTGCTACTTTTTTGCACGTCACTCGAACTTGTGTATTGCATTCAGCTTCAACATTGTTTTTTCTTGAAAAAAAAACGTTCTTATTAAAATAGAGTGTAATGGTTTCTCTATCTTGATTGGACCGGGTCATATTGTGACCCTGCGTATTGCACAAGTTACTGGCAGTTTATGATCTGTAAATTCTGATTTCAAAAACAAAAATAAAAGTTTTAGCTGCAAATAAAGAAAAAATTGACAATAGGGTTCGAAAGGAAAAGATAAAAATCCTTGATAGAATAATCTCTTTCAAAAAAAAATAAAACTTCCTTTTAAAAAATCCTTTTTGAACAGTATAAAATCTTAACAAAAATGCTTGAGCCGTATTAATCACTTATCACTTGGGGTTAACCTGCTTCATTCAGCGATCATGGCGGACTGTGCTATCAGCTGTAATCCGTGCCGAAAGACCTTATAATACGTTTGAGTGAAATTTGATTAGGATGTAATGCATGACCGCTGGGATTCTGTCATTTTTACCGTGAAAATTTGATATTCCTTTAATGTTACCTGAAACATCAAAGCATCCACGAAATACCTTGCCCCTAAATTGACACTGCAAATGTACAGCTAAAAAGACGTCCAACTGAAAAGACGTCTTTAAGCAATATAAAAGCCAAAGCTTCAGACAACCAGTACCGAAAGGACTTGTAAGTTACGCTTTGTCGTAAGCTATTCTACGTTTCTGAGCTTTAGTTCTCACATTTGCAAAGTCAATATTGATCAACGAAAATCAAGGTGTAACAAACACTTTGTTTGATACGATCGACCCGAGTTAGCTAGTTGAATCAGATATAGATAATACGTTATTACATAACTAGGGAGTTAGACGAATTGCTAAAGACTTACCTAGCTTTGTACGTAAGATATTCAAATAAATAGACATTGGGATAAACTAGCATGTAAATATTTTGAAAACTAATCAGGCACTAACTGTGCTCCTCTTCTGCAAACAGGAACAGGTGTTCGTTGACACTAGACGTGTTACCTATCATAGTTTGTACCCTTTTGATTAAAATGTCATTAGCTAGGTTTTCCAAATGCACAAGGATCATAACAAGGTACACCGTAAGCCCATAATTCATTGATCCCATTTTGTACGTGAACGGGTCCAAAGTGGGGCTAAACTATGCTACTTTGAAGAAAGCGTACATGCATCATAAAAAGAGTCGCATGACAATTTGACTGTTCCTCTCAGTCTTAGAAGCCTATATACTTCCACATCCTTCCAACATCTCAGTTTACCAGATAAGAAAATAAAGACTGTCTGCTTTGCGACTTATTCTAAGTTGTTCCGGCCAGAGAGTGCCGAACGTTTAATCTGCTAGTATCAAATCAAACCAGTCACTGTTTTTGAGGCCTGCTTTAATGGCGTTTACCTCGGTTTAGCCTTTAGGCCAGGTGATTTTAGAACAGCGTAACCTTACAGATTATCAGCACTGAACATCTTCGTTGCCTGACTCGATGGATTCGTTTAGTGAAACTTGATAGCCATTGAGCATCAAACCTAAAAGTTTCTTTTATAGCAATTTATCGATGAAAATGGTATAGCAACCCCGAATGGCGAAATTTTTAATTGGGACGCTTTTTTCGGCGAAAACGTTTGTGTAAAATATATAGCGTGAAAAGACCTATCAAATTGCTTCTAAACTAGAACGAAGGATGTTATAAGAGGGTACAAAGGCATGTTTTTTGAAACTGATGCTATGGTAAAATCATGCAAAATTCTCAAATGTCGCTTCTTAATCAAGCGTATAAAAACTTTTTAAAGGCATCGTCAAATCCGCTTACTTTTGCAAAACATATCGCGGTATAAGGCCTAACGGATTGAAAAGAGTGACAGTATTGAAAAAAGCCTCTTAATTCGGTGTTGGTTTTATCGCCGCACAAAACGCTTGCAGGTAGACTTTCCAGTAGACGTTAATGACAATGTTTATACAGCGATCTTTATCGTTATCACGATATAACATTAGTAAGAATACACCAGCATAAAACAATTCTAAAGCCACATAGTTAAGCCCTACAAAAAAAAGCTACGTTTGAAGTTTAGAAACAAGTTTATTCTAATTTTACGATTAGAAATTTGACGTGCGTCTCTCTCCATTTTAGCATCTCAATTTTCCCATAACCAGTCCTGTGGTGGACAAGACTCGAAATTATAATACCAAAGAACATATGCAACTTATTACAAGCTGTTTACTGTCGTTAACTTTACAGAAATTCATTTAACATATGTGGAAAGATGATACCTGTAATTTTAAAACAACATCAAGCAAGATAACGTAGTTACCACGTGTCTTCGAGAAACTAGTACTTGTTGAAATGCTTAGGGTTGTTTTGACGTTAAGAAACATCTATTTTTAGAAATTTTTTAGCTGCATCCCGTATCTCAAGTTTAGTGGGTAATAACAGAGTTGGACAGACGGAAATATACTAGTTTGGCAGGCAATAATTCTTTTTAATCCTCTAGATCTATGTTATTTGTAAAAAAGATATCTATGCGCTATTTCATTGACATACAAAACTTTCCATGCAGATTCATCGTTGTATTTTTTGGCATACCTTTAAATTTCTTTTTGGTTTTTCCTGTTTTATCCTGCTGGTAAGACAGCAACTTAGCAATCTTTTTTTCATAGTCTCGGTATCCACGTCGCGCAAGGCATACTTACTTGTATATATCTAACTAGTACTAGTACTAGTTAACTAACTACCTTCCTGACTAACTTTTTAGACGTACCAAGTTATTTCTTACTTACGAAGCTAACTAACTCCTTGATAGACATTACACTTCCTGTATTTTCCTAAAAACTTTAATCTTTCCTCTATAACCGACTAACTACCTACCTATCTTTTAACCTACCTACAGTAATGCTAACTTACCTATCTACCCTATGTATCGGATTTTCTATTTAATTACTAAGCCATCTACCTACCTATCTACCTACCTATCTACCTACCTGCCTACCTACCAACCTATCTACCTACCTACCTGCCTACCTAATTAGCTACCTATCTACCTACCTACCTACCTACCAACTTACCTACCAACCTACCTACCTACCTACCCACCTACCTACCTATCTACCTATCTGCCTACCTGCCTACCTAATTAGCCACCTATCTACCTACCTACCTACTACCAACTTACCTACCTACCTACCTATCTACCTACCTGCCTACCTACCTACCAACTTACCTACCTACCTACCTACCTACCAACTTACCTACCTACCTACCTACCTACCTACCTACCTACCTATTTACCTACCTGCCTACCTGCCTACCTAATTAGCTACCTATCTACCTACCTACCTACCTACCTACCTACCTACCAACTTACCTACCTATCTACCTATCTACCTACCTGCCTACCTACCCACCTTGCTACCTATCTACCTATCTGCCTACCTACCTATCTAACTACCTACCTGCCTACCTACCGACCTATATCTACCTACCTTCCTACTGACATTTGTCACCACTACCTAACTGTCTATTTACCTAGTTACCTAATATCTATTTACATACCTTCCTTCTTTTAAAAGTTTCTTGCTACGAGCTCCCTACGTATCTGTCCGCCTATTTTCCTATCTACAGTTCCGACCACTATCATGCTTAATAACCTATAACCTTCTTACGTACATAACTTCCTACTTACTTACCCAATTCCCGACCAAGTACCATGCTATATAGCCTATAACCTTCCAATACACCTCTCTTCCATTCCTACTTACCTACCTACGGACCTTACTTTCTACAAGCGTAGCTCCTACCAGCCCAGCTTACTGAACACTCACTCATCTACTTACTTACACATACCATAGGACTACCTAATTAATAACTAGCCAACCCCTAAACGCCATTTTCGTGAACGAATAGAAGATGATTCTAAGCAACGTATTTTAGAATCGCACCTCAAGATTTATTGTCTGCAAAAACATTGTCACACCATGATTTACAACTCGCTAGTTCCGTGTGTCAATACAGTTGAACACCAGCAACTCGAATTGCCAAGGGAATGGAAATCATTTCAAATTATCGGGGTTTGGAGTTATAGTATTAAAATTAATTACAGTAAACATTTGAGGCAAATCCAATGGGAAAGCTAGTCTTGCTTTGAGTTAGCAGGAAATTCGAGTTATAGAGGGTTCGGTTTATCAGGTTTCAACTGCTTATGCTCTCCTTTTTTATTTTGCTGAAACCCCAGCTCTGTAAAAAAAAAAGGGGATGTTTTTGGTGCCAAAATAAAAAAAAGAGATTAGAAATCATTAAGTCGTTAAAACCCATACCAAAAAATAAAATGAAACTCAAAATCATACAAAAGATCTTTGATAAACAAACAAAACCATGAATACCTGAACCAAGAATGAATGACTGGCGTCATCACCCGTCATTCAAAACTAACACTACTCGATCAACGAGCTTAAACACAAAAGCCGTTTTTATTAAAGCAAGCTTCTCTAACTTCGAGTGCCTCAATAAGGAGTCTGTTAAGGCGAATTTAGGTGTCAAACTTAAAATTCTACTATACTAATGACATGAAAAGAGTTGACTTCAATGACAATTTTAGACCTGTTGGATTAAAAGCTTAATTAGGCAAACATATGAATAAGTTTAGTTATTTAATTTCGCCTTGTTAGCTTTCGGTGAGTATGAACAACATAACATACGTGGTATAGTATCTATACTAGAGGACATGAAATTTTCCCTTTAGCTTCTTTAAATGGATAATCTTAACTCTTCTTCTTTAGCTTGGCTCACTGCTACTCATTCTAATTTTTTAGCTGATCTGAAGAGATAGAGAACAAGATATTACATCGACATCTGGACGACTTACTGCGCATAAAGTCAAGGTAAGACAATATTTGTGTCTGCTTCTTTAATCGTATGGGAAAAGAAAGAAGTCTCCGATCTCATATGTTCATAGGTTTTAGCTTTTTCAACAGATGTTGTAATGTTGTATTGAAAAAAAACTATTTGCTAGCCAGTTCTATTGTTTAATATTGTAGTAAATTAGATAACAGGACAAATCTTGACGAAAACTGGATTTTTTCTCGATCTTGCGTTTTTTTAATACGCAATTGTTCCGATGATTGATTTCTACTCTATGAACTTCATAAAAATGTCTCCAGAAGTTCCAAGTTGTCAATATATCTGAAGTGCTAAGCTTTTTCGCTTTGTATGATTTTGCATTTGAGATCATTATTCTCTTGCATTTCTGGTTTTGCGCTAGATGTATTAAAGTACGATTTACTAAGAAGCAAAATTGGCTTAAGCGATTTCTGTCATGAATGACCTATACCGCGCTTGTCCGGTAGTTCTGGAAGACTGATCACTGCATGTGGCAATTTTAATAAAGAAATAAACTGTTCCTCATTTGAAAAAGACTCGTTGCACTTTACAATAACTGCCTCAAGGTAATCTTTCCCAAAAGCCGGCTCATTTTAATTGACTGAGTAGAGTTTATTAAGAATAGTATACACCGTATTCCAATTAAAAATCAGTTTAATTAACTTAATTAGAATTAATACCGTTTGCTTAAAAGTTACCCGGTGTGTTAAGGAATATGGTATTCAAGACTGTTTCTAACACAGCAGATTAGCAAACAACTCTTATTTTTGGAGTATACCATCTAAATTGAGCGAAATTGGCAGAGATTTTTACAAATGAAAGTGAATACTGACTCAAAAAAATTAACTGGAATTAAGTTCCTGTAAAGCTTTCGCATTTAGTGGTTTACTGTGTAGTTGACAAGACTTTTAATTTTAGCGTTTTGTCTGTACTCTTGTCTATTTTTCTGCGACAAAATAACGATAGTGTGTGCTTCCAATGTACCCAATATGGAGACTTTTGTTTTGTCCATTTAATGGTAAGAATACGTCTGAGCAACCTCGTCTCAAAACCACTTGACTCGAGAATTGTTCAACGTGCGCCAGACATGCATGCTGGTTTGCTAGTATTTTTGTTTTCCAAAATTTCTTATCAGTATGATCAATATTTTTCTTCTTGTCATTCCTGTATGGGCACCAGATACGTCTTGTAAGTTCAAAGTTTTAAGGAATTATCTTTGATTTGTAATGGTATTGAGATACCGTGCGGAAATATCCCCTTAAATCGATTATAAACGGAAACAGTAACTTAATAGGTAATGAACAACGCCTACTTTGAGTTTAGAGGTCCCAAGTGTTAAGGCGATAGTAACTTGTTAATCTGAAAAATCTTCTTGTTATCTTATCGAAGCTTCAGGGCATTAGTTATAACAGAAAATCTCAATAAAACCTAGAAACTTCAAGTGATTCATTTCGCCCCACCTTTCGGGTCAAGGTTTCGGAGTTAAACACGATTCAGGCAGTCCCCTAGACAGAGACTGTCACTCCGTTACAAGAGTCGGTTTAAAAAGAATTTGCTTTTTTCCGGAATTCACGTGAACTCATTTATATCGAAGCTGTAATTAAGTTGTTTGCCAAGTTGTAGAACAATTTTGATGACTTGCCAATTAATGTTGATTGCTGCACCCAAAACGCGCGGTTTCACACTAAACGTGTAGAGTTCAAACTGATTGTGATGTAAACAAGCTAAATATAGGAACTGTTTCTGATATGATCTATGACCAAGTGATGATACTCGGACCACGACTCTTAAAGAATTCTCATCGAAGTTACTTGATCGATAACTCTTAACTTGTGAGCAAAACAGGAAGCAGTTTTAGTTTATAGGTTTATATAAGCAGAATCCAAGATGGTATTTAAAAAATTTTTCCTGAGAATAGTGGCGCACCAAGGATCAAAACGCTAATTGTCTTACGAACGTATGTGGGAAAAACGATTTCCAGATGACATAGAAATCGTTTAGAGTGAGGTTGCAAGTGTAAACTGAACCTAGGCACTCGGGAAAAGAGCAGTCAAGAATTAGAGCAAACAAGACTCTAAGGTTATATAGATATATAGATACCAAGATTCTTGTTCATTGGATTATATCGATTGAACCAAAAGGTTTCACGTAACCTGGAAAAAAGGAAATGAAATATTTTTTGAGGGTCAAATGTCGCTAAAAACGTGCTTGTCGCCAAGAAATAAATTTAAGCAATGTCTTAAGCAGACATTGAGAAAGGAACTAATAAAGGTTAAAAATTGTCTTATCAGTCTTCGAATTTTGACACACTGCAAGAACCGATCAAACAGACAGTAATTTAGTTTCACTCCTGGGAAAACTAAAATTCCTTTACATAAACATTAATCCAAACACTTTCTCATTTTAGTCGTTCGATCATTTATTTATCTATTTGTATATGTCCACGATCCCTTCATATTTGGTTGATTAAAATATTTGGTTTTCAATATAATGCTATGTTTAATAGCATGAAAAGATTTCGGGATGGTAGGCGAACGCACTTTTATTTTTATTGTTTTCTTCTATTTTTCAGCTTCTAGGAATTTAGTACTAAGTAGCAATTACGCGCAGATGTCTTTAAGTAGGAACTGTACCAACACATTTACAATGGGGTCCCCCAGAGCTTTTCTTATTCCAGACCCTATGCACTCTGGTAAGGGAGATGGTACTGTTGTGAAATGTATTTTCCAGATCCTATCTACTCAGGTTATGGAGATAGTACAATCGTGAAATGTATTTTCCAGATCCTATTTACTTAGGTCATAAAGGTAGTAGGTCACGGAAATGGTACAATCAAGAAACTCAATTTCCAGGTTCTATGTACTCAGGTTATGGAGGTGGTATTATCGAGAAACACATTTTCCAGATTCTGTGTACTCAGGTAGTGAAAGTGGTACTATCGAGAAACGTGTTATCCAGATCTTGTTTACTCAGGTCATGGAGGTGGTAGGTCATGAAAATTGTACCATCGAGAAACTTATTTTCCAAGCTCTATGTACTCAGGTTGTGGAGGTGGTACTATCGAGAAACATATTTTCCAGATTCTGTCTACTCAGGTAGTGGAAATGTTACTATCGAGAAATGTGTTATCCAGATTTTATTTTCTAAGGTCATGGAGGTGGTCGGTCATGGAATAGGGTATCGAGAAACTTATTTTCCAGATTCTATGTACTCAGATAATGGGGATAGTAATATCGAGAGACTTATTTTAGAGGACCTCCTTGAAAAACACTCACTGAGTGACAGGAGCTTTTCTCTGTAAGTTATATTTTATACTATTATTTTTATGGCCCTATGTAATCAGGCTGAGGAGATGATAATACGTAGAATTTTGTTTTCCAGATCCTATCTAATCAGGTCACGGAGGTGGTGTTGTCGAGAAACTTTTTTTTCCAGATCCGTTTTGGCCTTCCCTCATCGGTCTTTCAGCCGTCGTGAGGAGAGACAAAACTAAACGAATACAATTTTCGAACAGCACAAAGAAAAAAGTGCTAAGTTTTGGTTTTGCTCAAACTTGATTGCAAGAGAGTAGAAAGGAAACTTTGTTAAAATTCTGTTCAAGATGTATTTTCTGCAATTACCACAAATTTTAACAAGAACTGGGCTAGCTACAAGTTCTTTTCCCTTTTTAAAAACGATTTTTTAAATTATTTCTTATGCACAGTCCTTCTTCTGCGTCGGTTCAAGTACTGTCTGACTAACAATGGAACCTAATAAAGAGAAGCTGTCAAGTGGCTGGAACTTTTAAAGTCCTAAATTTTTATCTTTGTCTAAGCTAGTTAATCAAATAGGAATAACAGGAACTCCAATTGTTATTGTTTTAACAATCAGGTATGCTCTGTACTGTACTGTCTGTTGGTCTACGTGACAAACGATAATCTTGACTGCCGCCAGCCATTTTTCTTGACATGAAATTATTTTTAGCGGCAACATTTTTTTGGTTTTTACGCTACTGTGTTTTTCATTTTTTCGAAATTGCTCAAACAAGTCAGTGAGAACTCATGCTCGAAATTTCAGCTTTCAGAAGCACCTTGTCACGATAGCCTTTTCAGTTTTTCAATAACAATTCCTTTTTTAATGGCTTCAAAAACAAACAACAACATTCACTGGTCTCTGAAATTTTGTTTGCACTTGGCCTAAAGAAAGTGAACGGGAATTGTTGTTCGGCTTTATTTCAACCCGATCGCGTGACTTCATAAGAAGCCTTTGCGTTCTTCTGAGTATTATTAGCAATTTAATTTGTTAAAGTTCTTCACTTTATTTTGCAATCGTTTCGGTTTTTGAAGAACAGACATGTCAAGTTTTGCTCGTTGAAAGAATAGTTTTGTTATTTCAACAGTCATAGAGCAGTTGCCTTTTTCTATTGCCACTAGCATTGTTTTCTTTTGACCTGATCAAAAGACATGAGAGATGCGGTGAACACTTTTTGATTTGGTGCTTGACCCTTCAAAAATAAGTTCATCCATTTAACAATATCCAACACTCTCGTCTGTCATCTACACATCTTCAAATGAAACTCCATTCAACCGAAAGACTATCAACTTTCGTTTTTGTCTGTGTCATAAGACGAAGGAGTGTGGTTTTTAGTCTGGGACCCCATCGTTATAGGTTTGTTTTCTCTTGATGAACTGTCCAGTAACAAATACATTCTTTGTTGAAATACATTCCATAGCTACGCATTTTGCGGTTTGCCTAAACGCCGTCATTTCTCGCTGACATCGCATCAACTGACCGAAACAAACTGGTCAAAACAAACCCGTTTGAAAGCCTCAAATCCAGGTCTTGGTATAGCTAGAATTAGGCTTTGGTTATTGGTAAGTAACTTTGAATTATCAATTTTTTCCATTTACACTTACATGGGCTAAATGTAATTTGTTCAGGCATAGGTGTTGGATTGTGGTTTTTGTTCTTGTAATTCCATGGTAGACACGAATTCAGAGAAGATCTGTAGTTGATCGCGCTCGTCGATAAATCACATACTGTGTGTCTGAGAAGAAATAGTTTGCAATCTGTTATCTTGAGGATATTTCCCGATGTTGTTTTGGTAACTATATATATCGCTCTTTAAGATGAAGTTACGAACGTAACTAGGACTATAGTCTATAGACAACACGTTTCATGTTAATGATTAAATGGTGAACAAGGCGCGAAATTAAGACAAGACCTATTAAATTCAGACGAAACTCCGTCTTTGTTAGCAGACAAACCACCATATCATATATAGATGCAAAAAAAGTACATGTTTTCATTAAGCAGCGATCTCTTCCATCATTTTAAAAATAGCTCATAGACCACACTGCCTTGCACAGTGTCCAGTCGATAATCAAGAGCAAAACATATTCATCATGAGCTACATCGCTGAATCCTTTTTTGCAAAGCCCGAAAAGACTCCACTTATTAACAAACAGGAAAATTTGAGAAAAACTGGGCAATTAAGTTTGCTAATGTTGTTTATCTTAGTTTTCCACTTTACGACCGAGTTAGCTGAATTACTATCGTGAAATGTTTGGTGGCTGACACTAGTTCCAATTCCTAGCTATTAAGAAACCACACGTGAAAAATCTTTACTGTAATTTGGTTGCGAGAAAGCATTTGGTTATCAGAACCTCCCTGTCAGAACGGACCAAACAAGTGAGCTCGGTGTAAATTTTCTTAGTAACATGGCAAACCATTGAAACAAAATATTGATATCACTTGGTGTATAATTGACGTGTAATAAATGAGGCAATTTTTATTCGCTCCAGTTTTGTTTTTATGATTAATGTCTATCGATGATATGTGATTAATACCTTAGGATGAGGATTAATAAGCTATGAAATAGACAGACTGGATTTGTGTCCAGACTTTGGGTCTTTCAAAGAGATTTGGATTTAAGTGCCCTTCGCTGTATAGCTGCTCTGCAGGTCAATTTGCGGTATAACATCCATCGATAATTGACCATTTCAAGACACTAAAAGGCACGTCAAAAATCTGCTATTCAGATCCATTTACCAAGATCTTAACTTTCCTTTTGTTTCAAATGCCCGATAGGTTGTTTGGTTTTACGAATACAGAAGTTATCTGGCTGAAAACTCTATCTAGACAGCTTATGTGTTTCCCCCAACTTTTTCACTGAAATTATGGTCATACAAGTTGGGAGAATTTAAAAAATCATCATTTTGGGGTTGAAAGGATTAAAAAGATTCCAAACGTAGAGATTCGATTTATACTTAATCGTTTGAAGAGGTTTGGCTGTCAATACGTTCGATAGCTGCTGTGTGAAAAGAATCAGATACTTTTATTGACATTTCGAGTCTCTTAGTGGCATTTCGGTTCTGTTTTTAAATATGTTGTCGTTTTGAAAAGGGTTCTACTGCAATGATTTATTTTAGACATCAACATTAAAATTAGCGGAAATGGTTTTCATACATGTATTGATTCTAAGCTCTCAGCTACAGGTCCAAGGGACTCCAAGACGACGTCAGAAAGGAAGTGTCAATTCAGACTATGAATTAATTCATACTAAGGATTGCTCATCTCCTTCATAACAGCTTACCAGGCCCAAAACTATTTAGCGGTTTGAAGTTCTTTGACATAGGAGGCCATAACAGTTCCTAAGTGTAATGGACACAAGGGTCAGCTCGCCTTGCTACGTGTTGCTGCAAGCACAGTAACAGCAAAACGCTAACAACAAATCGAAAGTTAGATTAAACGGAAACAATAAGACCGTATCGGTGGTAATACATATAAGTTTAAAGTTGCAGAAACTACGCAAGCGTTGTTCTACGTCGTTGAAGCTCTGTGTTTTAACGATGTTTCCTGTAAGTTGGAGAAAGTAGACATTTGGTATTATTTAGACGAATAATACTTTTTATTAAGTTAAAATTTTAGAGAGAAGTGAAAAATGAGCCTATTAGTATGTCGAGGACCATTTAGTAAGAACTTATCGTAGCTAGCCTTATCTGTGTCTAAACCAAACGGAATTTTATTGATGGTTCAAGGAATTTGAAGGCTTAGAACTTTTGATATTGCAGACTGTAAAATTCTTGCCTTTTTTAAAACATAACTAGTAATCGTTTTTGTAGCTAATGTTTCTTGAATTTCAATTATCTTCAGCTTACTGATTTTATCGGAGGACATTCCTTTGTTTAAAGCAATCTGGCCAACAATCTTCAGGTCAATATGCTTCGTATTTCACTTCAATTTCAAATATTTGTTTACTTTTCATATCTCTACTTTTGCGTTAGCTGTCTATTTCGATTTCACAGCAACAACTAAAGGCGGTAAAGAGCAAACAGGTTCAGTTTAAGGTTTGTTTTGAAAGACTTTATAAGCAATGACGAACTCAATCAATCTTGAAAGACTTCCTATTTACCAAATCAGTTGACTGCGAGTAAAACTCCCGACAGATTTGATATTTAATTTGGTTTATCCGATCCTTACACACATTTTGAGATAAACCCAACCAAAAGCACCACGGGCTATATTAATATGCTCCTTTGTCGCATTGTTTTACGTTTTAATGACAGATAAACATAACATTCCTGAACATAACACGAAGATTTTGTCAACTAAATGCCTAACTCAAATACGCGAATAATTTATCCAAGCTTAAGATTACAGAAGGATGAGTCTTTAAGAATATCATTGCGGGAATTTCCTGTCTAAGATCCCATAGTCCCCCTTCTATTTTCCGCTCACCGGCGTAGTTATAAGGTCATAAACATTTTAATGATGTTAATGTCATTTGTAAACTCCTGTTATTACATTATAGAATCTCGAAGATCAAGGCAGCGCTTAGTGAATGGAAAGTTTGGTTTAATAGTTTTTCTTTGTGATAAATACTTTTCCTTTGAATATGAAGTGACTCATCTTCAAAT
>JAOBAT010127298.1:23017-35786 GCA_026413305.1 Hydrozoanthus tunicans
AATGGAAAGTTTGGTTTAATAGTTTTTCTTTGTGATAAATACTTTTCCTTTGAATATGAAGTGACTCATCTTCAAATATAAGAGTTTTGATAACCGTGTCTTCCTGTTGTGGGAAAAACTCGGGAGCCCTTGACTCGAGACAGAATCAATTTATTCATAGATTAGGAGGAACTTATCGGCGGCCATACCTCAGGCAAAAACGATCCACTCCACAATAACGTCTATCGCTTTCTTCTTGATTTGTTGTTTTAACTCCAATTTCTAGCGAAGTAAGAGTTTGTTTCTTAAGTAGTCATTCAAATGACAAAATAGTTGCATGTGCAAAAATACCTTAGGGTTCAATAAAGGTTTGTTGCATATCGTAATTAAGGCCACGTTAATGATGCGTGACAATGTTTGAAGCCTTCATAATTACAAAATTCCAATGAATTAAAAGAAGATGTTCTTTGTAAACAATTTTTGTATACTACAAGCCTTAATTACCCAGGCGAGTTTTTTTACAGTTAGCTTCTCCTCACGCAATTAATTCAAAAAAAGATATTTGGTCATAAAATATCGTAATTAAGGCCACGTTAACTTGCGTGACATTTTTGAAGCCTTCATAATTACAAAATTCCAATAAATTTTTTTAAAAAAATATTTTTTGTAAACAATTTTTGCATACTACCGACAAGCCTTAATTCCCCAGGCGAGTTTTTTTTACAGTTAGCTTCTACTCACGCAATTCATTCAAAAAATGATATTTGGTCATAAAAAGTGGGGATTGGTCAAACATTTTCATCTACTGAAGACGAAACGCCAAAGTACCATGAAAAAAATGTGTTCTACATTGGACAATTTAGCAACAGTCGTACGTAAGTCTCCTTCTAGAACGGATTTACTTATCTAGTTTTCTGACCTTCCCTTTACTTACTTAAATTTTAGCCCTATTGTTATTTTTGTGTCAAGTCTTCGATCTGCTACTATTTTAAGCTGTTCCGGGGCACAAGAGGTCAATGTATTTTATTACGATCACGTTGTACAATACGATAGATATCCTGTTATTTAAAAAAGTAAACTCATTTTGAGCTAGACTCGTGAAACCAAGACAAAAAAATACGTTAAAAGAGACTTATGAAACTGTCTTGGAAGTAAAACTAGATTGTTTTCAAGACGGTGTTTATAACTTACGTATAAAACGGTATGGAACTTGCATTTGAATAGGAATTTAGTTTTGTTGACTGTTTAAGAGACATCTGATAACACTAGTAGCTTAGAACAGGACGTTTTACTTCAAAAAGCTTTATCGGTTTTCCCCACAGGCAATGGGTTTTATTCTATTGGTACTTTCAACCGTGCTTCTTGCAAGAATTACAGCTCTTGGTAAGTAATTTTGTGAGGTATATACAATGACTTCTTTTTAACTTTTTCTTACTTCGCTTCTTTATCTCCTCGCTCCTCTTCTCTTCTCTTACTTGTCTGCTCTTTCTTTATTCTTCTCTTTAGTTTGTTTTCTTCTCTTTCTTCTTTTTTCTTTTACTTCTTTTCTCGTTTTTTCTTCACTTCTCATGAATTCATAACTCGTATTTTTGTATCTCTCTTATTTCTCTTTCTCTTTTTTTTATATTTTTTCTTTTCCCTTTTAATAAATCTTTTAGTTTCTCACCTCTCTTACATTATCTTTTTTATTCTCTCTTCTTCTTTCATCAAAGTTCTCATTGCTTTTCCAAGTACTATCTCTTTTTTCTTCTTTTCTGTTCGTTTTTGCTCTTTCATTCATTTCTCTTCTCTTGGCCTCTGTTTTTCATTTTTTCCTCAAGATTCTCTTAGTAACTTACAGCTAAAACTCTTGTTCCCCCTTTCTTACTTAGAAATTGAGCTTCTCTCTGCCATCAACGGACCGCCTTCGGAATATGGCATGAAAATGATTCAGAATGTTGACGGAGAAGCATATGTCTTCCTCGCTTCATCCAAGTCAATTATTGCACCAAACGAGATGATGTCCCAGATAATTGCCAATGTTGAAACAACTCCATCTTTCCTTATTACAACTAGATTCTTTCGAGTTGTAGGCTCACAAGGTGAGGATGTTGTGATTTTCATAAGCCTGAGGAAATTTGAGAAATTTGAATAATGATCAACTTTTTCTATTTCAGTTGAGATAGCTATCCTCAAAATTGAAATTGAAGAAGAGTTGTAGTATATAACAGCAAGGCAACACACTGAGCTTTGGAAATTTCCTTTAAGAAAAAAGAAAGATTTGTAAGAAAATAAGAATGTATTCATTTGAATCACTGAGCGTTATGAAAACTTACGCAGGAGCTACCGTACAACAAACGTGGCTACTACAAAATGTTGTGAATAGCGTAAAACAGAGAGTTTCTTAAAATGATCCCTTGTTTTTATTGCAAATTTTTGTTCAATATTATGGTCCGAAACGGACCCAAAGCGACTACTTCCGTCCGCCCTCTTATTTTGGTCACATTATCTAATATTTCCGAGGTAAATTATGTTTTCTAATATTTTATTTCTTAACCAATCAAATCGGGTAGCGGAACTGATGTATGCTAAAGAGATGTAGTCACTTCAGCTTGTTTACTTTGAAACTGTTAGTTTTAACACTATATTTTGTTGCTGCCTTCGTTTTATCTAGAACTTTTATTTGCCAATTACAAACTTCAAGACGTCTTTTAGAAATGACTTAAATTCGGGAAGTGTAGAGTCTCACGGGCATTGTCTATCACTTGAGAGATGTTCGGAGCCAATCAGATTAGAGCGTTTCCCTAAAGATAGTGACTAGATTTTTACTTGTAGACAGCGACCAGCAAACGTACCGGTGTTCTAAACAAAAAAACAATGGCGGAAAATTTAAATATTGGTTTAGATTTGAAGGTATATTACTTTAGCTGATTTTAACGGAAGCAGTTACACGCAACGTTAAGTAATTCAAAAATGAAAGTAGTTGCAGTCAAAACTTTTGTAAGTAAATGAAGACAAATAACAGCAAAAGGGTCTCGTGGAACTAACAGGAATGATTCAAAGAGCGAATCCAACTACTTCGAGCTTGCCTTTGTCAATGGATTAGATCAGTTAAAGGGTGAATTAGGAATTAAGCAATACTTTGCAAGAAACTAGCTTTAAAAACAAAGCAAGAAAAAACAAAATAGCACTGATGATACGGGCCTGCCCAAAGCCGAAAATTCGAGATTTGTGTTTTTTTCTGTGACAAAAACTCGGCTGACGGCACTTCGTGTAAGCACTTTTTTTTTGCTCGTTTCGATCTCTCTAGTCTATATCATTTTGAACTTAGTTTGAAGTGCTATTCTACAATGTGTGTGGTCAGTGAAACAAAAAAACAAAAAATCAAATCAGCATTGAAATGAAGCGTGAAATTAGAGCGAAACTAAAACCAACTTAGCTTTTTGATTAAGTTCCAGTCGAGCCTTGAAAGTCTTAACTCTAATTAAAGAGCAAATTTGAGTTGCCAAGCATTTTACAGGTTTGTTATAATTATAGTCTATGTAATGGCACTTCCGAATTGCCAGCGTTGAGTCTTATAGGAATTTCAAATGTTGCACGCGCAAGATTTTGCCAGACGATTGAAGGACCCCTTTTCCTGTTAACGCCCTAGAAATGTATGTGAAAATCTAACTGGAGAGCAAGGTTTCATGCTCTTTGCAGCTATGGATCAATCTCCAGAAATGAGAAGAACAGGTTGACATTAGTAAAAAGGCAAAAGTTCGACTTTTGACCGATTTGCTCATAGAAATTCTAAGAAAACATCCTATTTTTGTAACACGTCATTTCTTACATATTTAAAGTCAAAAGCTGAAAATTTGCCTTTTTTCTAATGTTGACCTGCCCTTTCCATTTTGCCGTTGCTGCTTAACCCTTTCAACCCTAGGGCATTTGTCAACATCTAAACTCTCCTTGCAATAAACAAAAGAAAACAAGCTGGTTAGTACTCAGAATATGAAATTTGATCATCCACCAAAAACTCTTGAAGATGAATTAAGATATTCTCCCAAACTTCTCATGGGAATATTATGGACTTAAGTTGGGAGAATTTACAAACTCATCTTTCGGCACTCTTAGGGGTTAAAGGGTTAATCTAAATAAAAGTGGTCACGTAACCCCTGGCTGCAAAGAGCCTATTGTCATTCATACGGCGTATCATAATCAAACGGTTTTTTTTTTGTTTTAAAGGGGCACTTTTTTCGCTAACACACTCAAGACGAAAAAACCTCGTCCTTATGGAAATTATGTTAAAAGGCAGCGGCGACAGAACGAGGATGCTGTTCAAATATCGTACCACGAATGGTACAACGGATACCATTACATTCCGTGGACTTTCTATGCTCAGTGATTCCAAATGGCACAGTCTTGTAATGCATGTGTACAGCAACAGCTTTGACACTTCGGGAATCGACTTATATATTGACTGTAAAAAGGTTACACACAAGCAGACCCTTTCACCTATGAACATGATCTTCTCTTATCGTGGAATTCGGTTGTCCAGGATGCATATGAGAATTGGATCAAGGCTTCATGGAAAAAAGGTTACAAGTAAATGGAAGGTATTTAGATTATGACACTTCTGTGACATGTTAAAACGCTTTACATCTTATCATCATCGGTTTCATCTTTTTTCCCTGCTTTCGTTTAACTTCTCAACGCCGCCTGGTTAGGCCAGTTGGTAAGGCCCCAGTCTGTCGTGCGGGAGGCCCGGGTTAGATTCGCGGTGTCGAACCTTCACTCAGAGTCTTAGAATAACTGAAGGTGATGCCTTTGCTCGAATATCTGCTAATGGTTAGGTCTTTTCTTCTTGGATAAGGACGTAAAACCGTAGGCCCAGTCTCTCGATCGCCTATGGGACTTAAAGAACCCACAACAGTAACAATAGGGTGATCCCAGTCTCGTGGTGTGTCAACTATAACAAAGGACAACTCAGAATGTATATCAATGTTAATCAATGTATACCAGACTAATTGCCCACTTTGAAAAAGAGAAAAAGCCTGGGTTCTAGACTATGCGCGAGTTGTTTGAGTGGACGCGTGTTTTAAAAATCCCGAAATACGTCGTGTTTACCTTTGTGCACCAATAATTTCGGAAACTCTGCAAATCTGTCTTTTTATATATATATAGAACACCAAAAGAGAAGAATGTTAGCCGGGAACATATCATTCGCTGCGGAACGACCCCCAAGCGACGCGCGCAGCTATTTTACAACCCGGTCTACTTCTATTTCAGGGTGGATTACAGAGCGTCAAGTTTGTTTTCAAACGAGAATTGAAGGATTACATGCATCACTCCTATTGTGTCAAGTATGGCTCCGCTACACGTAAGTATTGTACAGAGTAACAACTAAGAGCACTTTCCATTCGATCGACCGTTTGCAAATTCCGCCCAAAGAACATTTGAGATACTGGCAGTTTACTGCTTCGCCACTCTGGAGTAGTACTTACAAGTTTTCTGGATATCTATGGTTAAGTAAAGTTTGTTTTTGAGTGGAAAAGTAAAGTAGCGTACTTCTGCACAAGGTGTTTTTCATAAAGTTTTTGTTTCTGGCTCCAAAGGACAACCGAGTGACCGACTAGTAGAAAGTCAAATTGACAGGCAGCTTTCTGAAATTCCCGCCATAAAAGAGCTTGTTGGTCTCATCCAGGATCTTAGATACGATATGGCCATGCAGGTGAGGTTCAACATTAATACATAGCTTTTTTCGGGACTCGAACCCCCGTTTACTTTTAACTAGTCAGGCGTGTTAACCGCTACACCACCGGGACTCGACATGCTGTCAACATAGCAACTTAGGGGATATAGTGTTATGAAATATAGATGATCCTTTAGGACCAATTTTTTTTTCACTCAAGTGTGTTCTACTGTCTAGAACCTTTTAAAAGTCTCAAACAAGTTAGCAAAAACAGATTTGTTGTTAGAAAGAAATAATATAGCATCTTTTTCGCCTTCCAACATACCCGTCCGGGGCATTCAAAACAAGTCAGACAAATTTGCTGAAAAGCAAAAAAGATGCTATATCAAGTCTACATAATAATGAAGTAAACAATATCGATAGTGAGGGATTCTTTAGAATCACGCTACTATTACTGTAAACAAAAAACTATCCATAATGAATTGTTCTAGCTAGATCTCAAGCTCTTTTGTTACCACTTACACCAAGAAACTCGACATTCTAAAAGCGCTAAGAAAAATTGATTAAACAAAGTTTAAAACTTGAGTATCTTCTGCGAAGAACTTGATTGCCTTGTACCATGGTTCATTACAGACTATGGAGATGCAGTACCTTAGAAGGCTTGTCGAGGGGTGCCAGATGTGTAGAGGTAAGTTAACTGTGTTTGTAACAAATCGACTTCGTTAGATAACATGTTCCTACTCAGCATCTACATTATAACATAAAGTAATGGCCTTCTACAGTATCAACAAAGAATCTCATATACAGACCCACACGAAGGAAAGAGGAAAAATCTCTGACCTCAGCTAGATTTGAACCTACAACCTATGAAACAGATCTACATCGCTCTAACCAACTGAGTTACAGGGTAAGCTGGGAGTTCGAATGTGGGATTTTAAGGACAATTGTGATCGGCCTAGGCCTTGAAGTAAACAAATAGTGCTGCCCTTGAGTGGAATATGTGGCCGACTAGTCTTTGAGCAAAAATCTAACTAATTCGCTGTATAAGCTAGTATAAAGCAGCTTGGCGTCCTTTCTAACCATATGACGTCATAAATCGCCGTCGTATGTTTTTAATTTTATTCGCACTGAATGCACTATTTTGACAGCTTATTTCACGGACTTAAAATTGTAAAAGGTAAGCACTTTTATCCATTTACAGTCTAACAGAAGTGTTGGAAAAGCCCTTAGAGCTAAAAAATACCAATGACTATATGGCTGCAGTTAGTTGTTAAGAAATCCTGTGTAGAAGTGATGCATCCTTTTTTTTTGTCGACAGTGCATGATTACTGTAAGCTCAAGCCATGCTTTCCCGGCGTGCCTTGCTTCAATGATCCAGTAAGTCTGGCCGGTTTTGAGTGCGGGACATGTCCACTGGGAATGGAAGGCAACGGCATTAACTGCACGGATATTGATGAGGTAAGCGTTCCTTAGTTACAACGATGTCGATACAATAGCGGAAACTATACAATTGCCATTCTACTTACTGCGGTATTGATGATTCTAGCACTCTTATGTTTTTCTTTCTCTCCATCATCATTGTAACTAAAAAAATTGATCAAAAGTGGCTTTTAGCCCCCCCCCGGGGGGGGAGGGTACGCCCTGGGTAAAAATTGCCAGTCCGGTATTCTTTAGGGGTTGTTAAAAGAAATCCTGTGTTAAACCAAGAGCCTGGTATTTTTAGGGCTTTAAAACGTGAAGCTATAAGACTGCTTGAAATCCCGTGTTTTAGCAAACGTGCGTACTGAACAAGAAGATAAGAAAAAATTCCTTCGGCGAATGTTCTATTACGCGCATGCCTTTGTTAACTGCATATCGCGTTCAGCGCAACATGAGGGGACTTAAGGCCAACCCGCTAGCTACCCAGGGAAAAGGTTACTACTTCAAAATTGTTTACTATTTAGCGTACAATGACCGATAACGTCAGCGTTACGCACGAACAAAAACGCTACGGAAAAAGGCATGTTAAGGAAAAGACTCTTGGAATTCCAAATTTATTTTAAAGGTTTCACACGTATGCGTATGAGGACTAAAAGTTATTACAATAATCGGTAAAAATGTTTACCAGAAACAATCTCTCCGAGCAAATGCGTGGCCACCTCCCTTTTTGCGATGCAAACTGATTATCACCGATTCACAAAACCAGTTTAACCAGTTCTATTAAAGTAGAACCAACACTTCTCTCGTCCGAATGCGAAAAATAAGAGCCCTGGTCACGAAAGTTTAATGATCGGTCGATGAGCGGCAGAACTCTTTGATTACATGAAGGCATTCTTGTCTTCGACATTTCATGAGAAAAAAAGAAGTAAAGGAAAAGGTTAAGAAGTATAGATTAGGAGAGGGGAAAGCAAAGTTTGTTTGTCAAGAGAAAGAAATGTAGGAAAATGAAAAAAGGAAGAATGATTCTGAGATTTTATCATTCATCTCTTTTTACTGTATTTCTTAATTTAAAAAATGACATTATAGAATTCAATTCATAATCCAGATCCATTAATTATTTTGATGTTCTTGTTAAAAATGTGACAAGAAAAGTAACAATCAATTATCATTCGTGCTTTATAGTGCAAACTGGACCCATGCTCCGAACAAACTGAGTGCCGTAACCGTAACCCGGGGTACACATGCACTGTATGCCCGAGTGGCTTTAGAGGGGCGGCTGTTCATGGCGTCGGACTTCGCTTCGCCCGGAGGAACAAACAGGTATCACGTGTTTATCGTTGGACATTGACGCAAAATCAACGTTATAATATTAATAATAATAATAAAAATGATATCTAGCGAGCTAAACGCCCTTACTTGCAGTCATGGACTGAATTGCGAATGACGCAGCTCAACGAGGTCGGACCGAGAGCATGTTAAGGAGCATATTGCTGCCGCTAAACGGCCCATGCATGACCTCGAAGCACAGCTCCACAGCCAGATAGAATTAGCTGGGTGTCGATATTGTGTAGGGAGGAAAACCGGAGAGCCCGGAGAAAAACCCTCGGAGTCAGATTGAGATCGACAAATCTCAGCCCACATGCGGAACCCAGGACTCGATCCCGGGTCCACAGTGGTGGGAGGCACGAGCGCTAACCGCTGATCGTGTCACAGTGACTTGTGACACGATTCTCGGTGAGCTTCCCACTTTATGGAAAGGCCTTTGGTAAACGCATGCATGCCCACTCGACTTCCTCTTTGCATAACTTCGTCGTTCGATTTTGTTGCAGCCACTGATCTTTTGAACTATATATCATCGTTGCTTTGGCGGCTGAAGTACGTTTGTATTGCGTTACAGATCTGCGAAGATATCGATGAATGTAAGATGAATAACGGTGGATGCGACAAACACTCAAATTGTACCAACACCCTTGTAAGTAGATTCAAGTTTGATAATTTTACCTGCTTTTGTTCTATCGTTAGAGAGGGTCTGTCTTCATAAATAACAAACAGCCTTTTTTATAGAAAACCTAATTTTCATTATTTACAACAAATACGTATGAAATTATCTAGCTAAATTATAACGGTGTCGCGGAGGTTGGTAACGCAAAAACAAGGATTCTAATTCTGATCCCGTGTGGCCGTCGCATTGGACGGGTCCATGGTAAATGAACAATCTTGTGACCGATACAACAAGTATCTCTCAACTTGGAAACATCCTTTCATTAAGCTATATTCCAGCAGAAATTTTAAAAATATTAGTTCTAACTTTAAAACGATTGCTTGAAAACTACAAAGTGGCCATTCATTTTATTTGCCTTTTCAAATTGATTCTGAAAATGTACATTGCTTCAACAAGTTCTAGAGTTTTCAATTTTGTTGAAATTTTATTTCTTTGAATTTTGGAAACTTAGCAAAATAAGGTTAATAAATAGAAACTCACTCTCAAATTCTAACTTTGTGATCTTAAACTTAAAAGTAACCGAAGAATAGTAGCATTGGAGTAATTGTTCACAATGAAATTTTTGTGTCTTCCTTCTACTGTTTGTTTTCAATGACTCTGGTTTGCTAGGAATTAACCGTATGAAATTCTAACAGGGTAGCTATGAATGTAGTAAGTGTCCTCTCGGGTTCATTGGAGATCCCAAGATTGCATGCATCTTCCTTAAGTACTGTGACCCGACCGACTCACGAAGCAACCCTTGTCACAAGCGAGCAGAATGTACTGCAATCAGGGGAGGCCGCGATTTCCACTGTAAGGTAAGCGCTACTTTCAGAACACTGGTGTATTAAACAGGCTGCCTTTGCCAATTACCGATGGTGTGACCGGTGCTGTATTGAGTTATAGTGCACCGTGTTGTGTTGTTGTATATTGTAATGTGTTGTAAGGAGACGTAAAGTAGGTATGAAGTTCATTACCTCATTAGATAGAGCTTGCTAAATGAGGAATAGCGGTGAAAACAATTTTGTCAAAATCTTTTATTGTTCTTGAGATATTTTAACATTTAATGTTTTCAACTGATGACGTCACCAGTGGTTTCGAATAATTTGCGTTTTTTTAAATCTGATGCCAATTCATCACTTATTAAGTTAAGATCAAAAATGGTTGCTGATGTATGAGGCGAATTCGTAGTTTGAAACAAAGGTTCCTTTGTTTAAAGGCCCGAAGGTGTTTAGTATTAAAAAGGTTTATTTGATTGTAAACATTACTTCACCTGTAATACGTCTATCTCGAGGTAGATAGATTACCAGTCCAAGTTTGGCTCAAATTTATCCAAAGGTTATGGATTGGCAGCAGATTTTTGAAAAAACATTTGCTGGAGTCTTTCGTAACGTTATCAGTTGAAATTTTTAAATAATGATATCTCAATAACCGTAAAAGATTTTGACAAAATCTTTTCACCATTCTTCATTTAGCAAGTTCTATCCACTGAAGTGCCCTTTGGTTTTTAAGAATGCGAAAAGAAACCAGACGTTTACATCTTTTAATTTAGCTGTATATTTCTGAGACTTTTTTAGAACAGGTTTAAAAAACTAACAAATTAAATTGTTTGTATACGACATACTCTGACCTCAGTCTGAAAATGATTTGTAAGCAATGACTTGTTAACCCGATGGTTAATTGATTGTAATGAATTGCAGTGCGATGTTGGTTGGACGGGCAATGGAATCTTGTGTGAACGCGATTCGGACTTTGACGGTTATCCTGATTACGCCCTAAACTGTACAGAGAAAAAATGCAAGAGGGTAAGTTTAGAACAGGCTTTCATCTAGAGAGCAGGACTGGGTTGTACAAAACTGAGCTGATTAACTTTAATCCTGGATTAAGTTAGGCCAACATTAAAGCTGCAACTTCATGGGAAAAAATTGACAATTCCGAAATTATAGTTCAAACCACTCTCTATAACGTCAGAAGCAAGAACGTAGGATAGGGTACCCACGATCCTCCTTTTTTAAGCCTTTTTTAACCAAACAACCTATAACAGGTGGCAAAAAAGCCATGACGATCTGGTGAGCACCCTAACTTTGACGCAGTGTGACCATCCTTTGAAAAACCCTGGCTACACCGCTTGTTCTCCTTTTCCGTGATGTGTTATTCTTTAGGACATTTTCTCAAAAGGAATCTATCGATGATGTCGCACAGCATCTGAAACTTGAACATGAAATAACCATCAGCTTTGATAATCTTTAGTTTAGTTGATTATCAAAAATCCAGGAAGCCACCAACTTTATTAACTTCTTAACCTCAATTTAGGCGAAATACAAATTGCTTTCTGGTGTTTTTCAGGACAATTGCCCAAGAAAAGCTAACCCGGATCAAGACGACCTCGACAAAGATGGAATTGGCGACGCCTGTGATAACGATTTAGACGGAGACGGTTTTCCAAACACACGTGTTAGTTGTGAATTCTTTTTCCAATAGTTGTTCTATCATAACGTTTGTTATTTAATTCAAATTATGTGTCAGTAAGACACTCTAGATCCCTCTTCCTCGGCGAACACTACCAGTGAGAGAGCGCGACTAGCAAAACCTTTAAACGAAAGGCACTTACTGGTTTAAAAGTAAACTTGACAGACGCTAAGTTATAAGATACTAACTTCAGCAAACAATTTAAGAGTATGTTGAAAACCCTGATAAATGATTCGCAAGACACTTAGTTAACAGATCCTATCAATCAAGAAATAAGTGAATACTATACTAACAAGACACTACCTCTGTCTTATCGGAAGGCCTGTTAAATGATTTGCAAGACCTTCTGTTAAAAGATACTATCAAAAAACCTGCTTTAATATTACAAAATAATCTAAAGACACCGTTAAAGTAATAATGTACATTAAATATCACTATCTAACAAGATACTAACTTTATCATATTCAGAGGCCCCGATAAATGATTTGCAAGACACTGAGTTACCAGATACTACCTAAAATACCCTTTAACATTACAATATAATTTAAAGGTACTGTTAAAGCGAGCATGCTCTACATTAGATACAGTCGAACCCCTTTAGACGAACACCAAGAGAAGACGGACACTAAATCTTGGTCCCTGCCGTGCCATCTTTCAGTCAATAACTGTATTTTTAGTCCCTAACTGACTCTTCTCTAAGACGGACAGTTGAGGCCGGTCCCGAAGATGTCCGTCTTAGAGAGGTTTAGTTTGGCTGTTAGTGTCTTAAGATAGAGGAGCAATGATAGGGTAAATGAAAAACTAGATTCAAGACTCGATGTTTAGCAATTTATAAGCAACAGCGACGACTGAGGCGTGTTAAGTGCTGGAAAGAACAGTTAATTTCAGATTCTAGCCTATTAGCCTAAATTTAAAAAAAATAAGAACAAAAATATTTAGAACTCAGTGAAAAAATATTAAAGGAACGATTTACAAATCAAGACAAAATAGCTTGCTTGAGGTAATTCCTCAGTTTTGTATTGCGCATCGTTAGTGCGCATATTAGAAATTTTAAAATGTTACACATTTTTGTCATATTCTAGTGAATGTTGAGCTCTCGAGGACATATCAGAAAAAGGAATGCAAAAAAGTAGTATTCTTCATAATTTATGGGGCTTTTTTTAACTCGGTTCCAGTCTCCCCTCGGAAATAGGGTAAAAAAGCACATGTTTTGCCAGTTTTCCTAGAGTTTCTTCTAAACAAGCACGGGTACCCCACAATTTTTTTTC
>JAOBAT010127299.1:0-12777 GCA_026413305.1 Hydrozoanthus tunicans
TCAACCAACCAATCAAACACCACGCACTAGGTATGATTGACTATCAGTAGTTCAACCAACCAATCAAACACCACGTATTAGGTATGATTGACCATCAGTAGTTTAGGGCCTTATTTGGGACTGTACTATAATTAATTTCTGGGTTTCGGAAGCCAAGTATCTCCACTGCAGACTGTCATTATTCTTTTTGTACACAATACTCAGTGTTTACTTTTCTAATTTTTGACAAGAAGCAGCATCTATCTACAAGAAAAAATGTTTTTTATACGGGTTATTCTGCTTTATACTGTTATTAGGGACTTCAGAGTTGCATCCAATCAAACAGCACGTACTAGGTATGATTGACAATCAGTAGATCTAACAACCAATCAAACAACAAGCTAATTCTGCTTGTTATTGTTTTAGATAACGAACCCTCGTCATTAGATATTGCCGACAAGGATAATGTAACTCCGTTAGCCGCGGTGTTCTCGGGAGCAAATGGTGTTTTGACCGGCCGCTTTACCCTTGTAAAGTAAGTTAGCAGTTTGCTTTTGCATTCTTGAAATTCCTGTAATTTCAGGTGTTTTCCTTCAAGCAATAGGGGAGTTAACAACTGTTAAAGTTGAGAAAAAAGTAACCTAAACAGTTACTCTTAAACGACCCGGGACGCTCAATAATATTTCCATTTTTTCTTCACCACCCAGGGCTTGTTAGACCCCCCGTTTATTAACTTTTGAAGTTCTGTTACCATCATCAAGTGGTCAAAATTTCAAGATATAAATTTGACTGGTCAGTGTTCGATGTTCGTCTTTCCCTGTATTGTTTGAGTTACAGCACAAGCAACAAGAGTTTGGAATTCAATAAATTTGTCCGTATCTTTTCAGGTCGCTGTTGTCTTGCGTTAAGTTTTTCAGAAGTTTCCCACCCCCAGTTTATTTTGACACTTTCTTTCTCACTCGCCGTTTATTTGGCACCTGAGTATATGGACATTTTTTGTTGGCCGAGTATTTTGGAAGGAAGCTTTTTTATATGTTATGCTCTATCAAACCATAGAATTTTAAATGTAGACGGAGCATTTTCGACAAGTTTTACGATGCACCAAATTTATCGACATTTTATTGTGTGAAACTCATGTGTTACTCTCTTCCTTAGGTTTCTGGTTGAGGCAGGACCCAAGACACTTGATATTTGCTATCATATTGCGGACTCGAACGAAACGACCACGCCTTTGTTGGAAGCAATCCTAGATAAGGACGAGAAACTTGTTGTCTACCTCCTTAAGAATGGGGCATCAGTTAACTTTGCAAAAGTAAGTACCTGTCAAGATGTATTAAAATTAAAACGAGATTGACAAAAACTGTCAAACCTGAAAGGTACGTGGTTCAATAGAGTTTTAGTTATCGTGAACACCTATGATCTAGCTGACATCTATGTTTGCTTGCTGTAAAAGATTGTTTGTTATTTTGGGTTTTTACCTTTGAAAAAAATGTTGTCAAGAACTTAAAGCAGAAAGACGTCTGTAGCAAGTACGTATATTGGTGTGCTCAAAGGATGTTTCATAACTAGTGTAGCTTCAATGATTGGTTAAAGTCTACAAAAATTATCTTTTTAAAACGTAACTGTTTTTACGAAGCAAACAGTCATAAGGAACAGCAGTCAGATCGGATGTCCCGCCTAGCGAGAGGGGATCTCCAGCCTGATGAAAGAAGATCTCCGTCCTGACAAAAGAGGATCTTCTGCCTGACGAAAGATGATCTCCGGCCTGATGAAAAAAGATCTTCTGCCTGACGAAAGAAGATCTCCAGCCGAACAAAAGAAGATCTCCGACCTGACGAGGGATGATCTCTTGCCTGATGAAAGAAGATCTTCTGCCTGACGAAAGAAGATCTCCGACCTGACGAGAGATGATCTCCGGCCTGATGAAAGAAAATCTCTGACCTGACGAAAAAGGATCTCTGGCCTGACGAAAACAGATTTCCAGCCTGACGAAAACAGATTTCCAGCCTGACGAAGGAGGATCTCTAACTTGACGAAAGAAGATCACCTGCCTGACAAAAGAAGATCTCCGTCCTGACAAAAAGTGTCTCCTGCCTGAAAAAAAAAACGGGCACAGGAAATTTGCACTTTGAAGCCCCAAAAACAAAATTTGGCGGCCAGGCTAAAACAACGGCATATAATTAAACCATCATTTTCTTCAGGATTTAAAATATAAATGGTGCATATTTCTTAGGTATTATACATTCACTTGGAATTTCGTTTTAGGATGAAAGTAAACTCTAAATACGTCTAGAATTTTGACTGAAAGCTTTACTGTCTATTCATTCGGGGATACTTCTTGTTTATAGAAAGATGGCAAAACACCGGTGATGGATGCAGTTCTGTTGGGTCTTGAGGATATGACTAACGTACTGATGTATGGAACTGACGACCGGATGAAGTGGGATGGACCACCAAAAACTAATGTTAATTTAGCAGCTCAAGACGAAGATGGGAACTCGGTTGTGCATCATTGCGTCCAAACACATCATGTATGGTTTGAATTTCACATTTCAATTTCATCTTCATTGTGTTCAATTAAACTAAGATCCAGGCAACTTGAACTAAAGCCCGGTCGACACTTGTGAGATAAGCCCAAACACAGGAAAGTCCAAGTTTGAACATGTGTGAAATAAGCGCGAAAACAAGCAAAAAAAAGAAACAGTTTCTTTCTCTCGTGCTTGTGTTGTGCTTATGTTGTTTGTTTTACCAGTGTGAACATCCGTGAAACAAGCATAAGCATGACGTCGCCACTCCACCTTGCGTATGCGTGTTTTTCATTTTATGCTAATTTCACGTTCGTGAACATCGGCCCCTTATGCTTGTGCCTACCTTACAAGTGTGAATCAGGGAAATTATTTTAAATCAGCAGTAGTGTTCATCTTGTTTTTATATGAACAAGTCCAGAGGAATTCAAGTAAGTCAGGTGTTCTGTTAATGGGTTCTGTCATTTAGGCTTTTTTTCTTACTTAATGAAAAAAACTAGAAGACTAAGGGTAGGTACGTTCACCCTACTTGTTTTTTGCGCATTCTTACTGCGCACACAACGACGTCAGCACGCAGCAAACAAGTAAACCAGGACGATCAAGCCGCTAATTAGATTTTTAGCCTTTTGGGGTGGGCGCTGATTCGAGGCTGGGCACCAAAATACACTTTACGATTTTCAGAAAGAAACGATTTTATTTTGCGTGAACAAAACAATGAAAAGGGCATTACGATTTTCACCTCATAGAAATTGCAGCTAAATGGTTGAGGAGGGTCCCCAGCGTTCTAATAGGCTGTCGGACTACGATATTATCCTTTGTAAGCTAATGAGGAAACGAAGTAATCAACAACTCATTATGGGTACCAATGTTTTTCTTTTTTACTTTTTGTTAGCTTTTTTTGGGGGGGGTGGTCGCTAATTTGAGGTTGGGGGCTTAACAACTTTTTTACTTTTTGAGTGGGCGTTTGTTCGAACATGGGCGCTAATTCGAATAAATACGGCAACTCTTTGTCGAGTGGAATAAAGCGGATACAGTTCATAAGAGAGTTCAGCTCCTCCGTTCAGCTACAGTGATAGTCATTTTTCAGTTCGTAAAGCCTTGCTAAAGTTAATTCAAAATGCGTTCCTCGAACAACATAGAACACTTTGTACTTATATACTGTTTTCGTTGTGCGGTAGTACGGTTCTTCGGAAAACGTGAACATGCTGAAGCTGTTGGCGAAATTCAACGCTCCATTAAATCTGAAAAACAAAGAAAGCCACACGCCTCTGTACCTCGCGAAGTCCCAGGCCTCTGGTGTGATGAAAAATGCTCTCCTGGAATTACTGAGCGAGAAGCAGATAGCCCAGGTTAGGGTTACTAAAACTTCATGTATTGTAAACGACCCTGGCCAGAAATCAGGTGAAACGTACCCCACTCTCCTTTTACAACGTTCCTCGACCATGTTCATGCTGGTCTTTTAGCAGCTAGCTCAGGATGGATGAAAGTTTTGCGAGCGGGAGAAACTGGGGAGGGGGACTCTGATAACATTGTCAT
Organism: Hydrozoanthus tunicans; assembly: GCA_026413305.1. NCBI lineage: Eukaryota > Metazoa > Cnidaria > Anthozoa > Zoantharia > Hydrozoanthidae > Hydrozoanthus > Hydrozoanthus tunicans. The sequence goes on from JAOBAT010127299.1 coordinate 4,041, forward strand.
TGATCTTTGCCGAGGATTTTTAACGCGAGCGGGAGAAACTGGGGAGGGGGACTCTAATAACATATTCATTAACGCGTTCAAAAAATTTTTTAAGTTTTTCAAAACAAGAAAACATACATACGAGTGTTACTGCTTTATGCTGGTTAAAGTGCCTATGACATGAAACTTTTCGTTGTGTCAGCGGATAGACCTTGCTAAATGAGGAATACAGTGGAATCCCGGTTTAACGATATGCCAAGGGGACGCCAAAACTATATCGTTAAACCGGGAAATCGTTATACCGAGATTCCTGGTATAACGATTTAGTGGGAAAATTTCTTAAAATATCGTTATACGGGGAAAAAGGTGACGTTCGCGTTTTTACTCTATGTTCACTGATCGATAAATTTGTAATTAATACTTTAATTGTAATATCAAATGATTCAAAAAATAAATAACGATCCAAAGCGGATCAGCATTCATGGCTGCTGGAGTGTAAGCAAGAACAATGAATATTAACAGAAGCATTGATGTTTATTAATTAAAGTTGTTTTGTTATAAAACCAGCATTTCCTGTGGTCTGTCATGTTGATTTTATCGTTATACCAGGAAAGATTTTGCTCTCGGGAAACAAAATCCCGATCGTTAAACCGGGAATATCGTTAAACCGTGGTACTGCCCCATACATTTTACTATAACTTTTGCCGGGGAAACGAATGTTTATCGTTATACCGGGAATATCGTTAAACCGAAAATCGTTAAACCGGGATTCCGCTGTAGCAGAAAAAAAAAATTGTCAAAATCTTTTATGATTCTCGAGATACTAACATTTAATGATTCCAACTGATGCCGTCAGTTGTTTGACAGGCAATTTTTCAATTTTTTAAAATCTGCTGCAAATCCGCGACTTTTGCATGAGTTTAAGCCAAACTTTGGCTGATGAAGTATCTCGAGGTATTCTTCAGAATAGTTAAAAGTTTTTTTTCAAAGTTTAAAGGATTGGCAGCAGATTTTTTGGAAACAATGTTGAGGTAACAGATTTTGATAAAAAATTTTCACCGCAGTTCCTCATTTAGAAAGGTCAATCCACTACATTACAAAATATTTTTCATGTCACTTTAACCCTTTCAGCACTAAGACATTTGTCAACATCTGAATTCTCCTTACGGAACACAAAAGAAAACAAGCTGGTTAGTGCTGAGAATATGAAATTTGATCATCCACAAAAACCTCTTGAAGATGAATTAAGAAATTCTCCCAAACTTCTCATAGGAACACTATGGACTTAATTTGGAAGAACGTACAAACTTATCTTTGAGCACTCTTAGGGGTTAAAGGGTTAAGACGAGGTTTAAATGGAGTCAAATCTCGTGTAGGTAATAAAGGAAGGACTTGGGTCAGGGTTGCCACGGTCCTTGAAAATCCTTGAAAGTCCTGGAATTAGAAAAAAAAATTCCAGGCCCTGGAATGTCCTTGAATTTGGGTCGTTGCCTTTGAAAATCCTGGAAAGGGCAAAAACTTTCTTTCTTTACCTCCAAAATTGATAAAAATAAGCTGTTTGTTATAACATTTTTGATGTGAAAACGTTCTTAAACAAAAAACGCGACTCCGGGAGGCTTGATATTCTAAAGCGATCTGTCATTGGTTGTTTTTCATTGTTACGATTCAGCCAATCAGCTTTAATTTTAGATCTCACTTATTTGATAGACAAGGTCCTGGATTTGCATGAAAAGGTCCTGGAAAGTCCTGGAAAAGTCCTTGAATTTTACATCCAGTAAATAGTGGCAACCCTGTTGGGTAAAAAAAGAAACAAGATCTGGCGTATAGTAATCTCACTGCTCTCAACTAACAGGGAGACGGGGGGCGATTGGTAACGTAATTAATAACCTCTAAAATAGTTTTTGAAATCACGTATCTGTTGTAGGATTCTGAAGATCCCGTGGAGTGTGATCGAGGTTTCACCTTCTCCAGCTCAGTTGACAATTTGCTTAAGGGATCAGACCCGGATGTTGATGGAGACGCAGCAGCGATGATGGAACAAGCTCGAGAAGAGGACAAGCCTGAAGTGGAGAAGCCTGTCCCTGTTGACAGAAGCTTTCGCATGCAGGATGCTGGGTAAAACCATTTTTAATACCACTAACACCGCAATTATTACCATCATCATAATAGTAATAGTAATGATAACAACAGCAAAAATAGATCAATATAAGAAGGATGATGATAATAATAATAATGATGATAATAATAATAATGATAATGATAATAATGATACCAATACTAATAATAATACTACTACTTTTACTACTAATAGTAACAGTTGTATGACTGGAACCGGCAATCGCTTTCTATGTCAATCTATTATATTACTATTATACAAGATATGAACAGACTCATAGCTTGTATAAAGTGTGGCAGTTTTTCGAATAATTTTTTTAAAACTACCCCACTGTGCTTCCCTCCCTGTCGAAGTGATGAGGAAAGCCTGCACAAAGAATTAGTTTCTCGCTGAAAGGTTTATTGAACCTTGGGCTAATGGATAACAGTCAGATTTTATTTCAAGCAGCCATTCGTGGATACAATAATTTTTTAAACTGATGGTGAAACTGGCAATAATGATGACGATGACGAAATTGTTGATGAAGGTGATGATGATTTGATTACAGTTTGTTTTCAGGGTTCCTCTTTCAGTTGTTATCATCATCATGTTTCACACATCAGTTTTTCACAGGTCTTGGTCTAACATAGCATTACTTAGAGACGCAGGGTCAATCCCTGTGTCCCTGGATAGCGTTTGACGGAAAGTCATTCAGTGGCTTCGGATTTGGATGTTTTGTTCCACAGGAGGAGTTACTATACACTTAATTCCAACTCTGTTTGTTAGTTAATCTGTCACGGACCAGTACTGCCGACTAACATTTAAAACGCCTCTAAAAAACAAGTACGTTAATTATAGTTGCCAACCTAAATTATTTCTAACAAACACCCACAAATTCAAGCAACCAATTAAGTAACTTTAGTAAGCAACTCAACAGTTTGTCAGCAAAGGTTTCGTAGTGCAGCCATGTAGACTATAAAGGAAGGTTTTGGTTCTTAATGTGTTGAAAAGAATTGCTTCTTAATGTGTTGAAAAGATCTCGGACAATGCTAACATTTTTTGTCTGGTTCTTTTAGTGAAGTTTACGTTGATCCTGACACCAATGTACCCTACAACATTCTGATGACTAAAGTGGATGTGAGGTGGGGAATTTGGGGTCTTAACAATTTTTACAAGATGCAGGTGAGTGTTTTGTGTGCGTTTTCCCTCCTTTTAATCTCAAGGAAACAGTGATATTAACTTTTTTGGATGTTGTTTAGTAATTGTTTTCGTTATTAAATAATACTTCTTAATCTATGTTTGTGTAATTCGTTTGCCCTTCCACACTTTCTGCTCAACTCCGTGCCTTGATCACAGAGTGACGAGGGTGGTAGCTATTACAGTAATTCCATTAACTGATTGTTTATTTGCAACTAAATCAAACTATGATTTAAATACAATACAATTATTTAGATATTATATTCCTGTACAAGTTATAAATATACCCTTGGATTGTGTTTCTGTATAACACATTTTTTTACTATTACTACACTTTCATTCTATTTCTAGATCTCTATAAATGTAACAAAAAAAGACTAGAGGTTAACACGAAAATACTTACTTACTTTAGCCTCTAGGCATTCACAAGTTACAATTGTAACGAACTCCGGTCTTTTGTAGTTAAGATAACATGTACATACTAAAGAGAAATGATTGTAAAATAGAATGTTATCTTATGTTATGTCATGCCTTTAGCCGAGATCCTGAAAACACGTCAAGTTGCAAAGAAAAGTTAAAATAAAAAAACGTTATTAAAGTAATAACAATACAACTTTGTTACTTGATTTTGGTTAAAGAAATTTATCACGTTTTCAATACTCGATGATAAAGTTTGTATCTCCGCGCGGCCATGCAATATCCTCCCTTTTTTTTCAATTTTCAATCTCGACTATTGCGATTCGCGCGTTCTGATTGGTTCATTAAATCTCGGTTATCAGCTCATATTCGGAGTTCACCAAACATTGAACCTGACTGTAGTGTTTGCAAAGCCAAAAAATGATTCTGAATAAAATTTAGCTGTCATTTTTAAGTTATTGTCATTTTTGAGTTTAGAAAACTAATTGAATTTAATGAAACAATTATTACATTCGCGCTTAATGGATATGGGATGATTTATAGCCAACTCGACGCTACGCGCCTCGTCGGCTATTTACCATCTCATATCCAACGCGCGCTCTTGGAACAATTGTTAATTATCTATCTGAAGTTGACAATTTAGACGAAAACGTTTGTGAAGTATAACTAATTTGGTTTTATACCATTTATATATTTTAAAATTTTCGAAAGTGTTATCTACTTTGTGATGTTTTTAACGGTATTTCTTTGATTTCCAAATTGCTTGGGTTTTTTTTTAATATTTGCTTTCAGATTGTTTATCAGAAAGGCAAAAACCTTTGGATCTTGTTCAACCGTTGGGGTCGTATCGGGAGTAGTGGACAGCATCAGCGAACTCCATTTGGTGACCCCGCAGAAGCCACTGCAGAGTTTCGAAAGATTTTCAAGAGCAAAAGTGGTAACGACTGGGAAAACAAGGACAGGTAACCTTAAAAGACGCAGATCAAAATGTTTTCACATTTTAGAGCCGGTAGTAAAAATTTCTGAATCAATGTAGTGGACAACAGCGAACTCCATTCTGTGACCCCGCAGAAGCCACTGCAGAGTTTTGAAAGATTTTTAAGAGCAAAAGTGGTAACGACTGGGAAAACAAGGACAGGAAACCTTAAAAAAACGCAGATCAAATTGTTTTCACACTTAAAAGCAGGTAGTAAAAGTTTTTTTAATCAGTTTCTGGAACTTTGAACCTTAATACTGAACAAGCATTTTGACAGAAATCACCAGTCTTCATCATTGAAGTTGGTAAGGTGGCAATGAACTAGTCTGTCTATTTTTCAAACGAAAACACTGAAGCTCACTTTTCGTCTATTATCCTTAATTTGATTATTTTGTTTAGCTTTCAGAAAATGCCGAAGAAATACCAATTAGTAGAACAAAACCCCGAGACAACGCGGAAGCCATTGAAGGATGTTCTTAAGCCTTTTGACCTTGAAAAATGCAAGCCATCTCGCCTCCCCGAGGAATTGCAGACTTTAATGAAGATGATGGTTAGTGTATTCTCAAGTTTAATTAGATGCCATGTTTAACAACCATTAGCTATTAAACAGTTTATAAAGGTTTTACAATACGAAGACTGCAGCCCACAAAAAAAACACTCATCAGTGTTAGGCTTATTTGCTTTGTCCGACTAACAAGTTTTCTAGCGTTATTACAATAAAGAAAAAAATAAATTTCAGTTTCAGTTTAAGGGACTCTTTACATGGAGCGAGTTGTCCCGGCATGCCGAGATACCAAGACGATAATAAGCTAGCATTTAGATGCAAGAATATCATCCCGCTTGGCCAAGACAAGCTCAACGTGGCTTATTTTTCGTGACATCAACCGGTTGCCTGTTGAAAAACACGAGTACCGGACGTTCGTTGAACGAAACGAATTTCCTCAATTTTTTGCAAGATTTGAAACACAAATCTTCCCCTTTTCGCCACTTTGCATTGTTCGCAGAATAAAGCGGGAATAGTTACGTCACGTGTGTTAACAACTGTCAAATCTTGTGCCGTTCTGAAAAAAAAGAATATTTACTTTTGCGGCTTGCCGTTTTTTTTTCTCTTTTTTGTTGTCCTATTTTCACTATGTTTGATAGTTTTGAGCATTTTACGCCAAGTATGATTCAACAAACTCAGGAAAGCTTCCAAAAGCAGTTTTGAGTGGAAACTTGTTGCGGTTTATAATAATTCAGTTTCAGTCTTCAAAATACTACAGTTAAGAAAAAGCTTATTGATCAGATTTATTTTTCTCAATTTACATAAATTATCTAAATAAGTATTTATTTAATACTTATTAAGTAATAATATGTTTTCTGTCTTCATAATTTAACAGACAATCCATCTGCCTAAACTAGCACTTATGAAGAAATTTTTGTAAGTTTGAAAATGTTAGCTGAAGTAACAATGCCTTGTTCAGTGAATGAAACGCAAAACATGATTTCAAGTGCGCTTTTAGATTTTGTTTTGCTTGGACTGATAAAATATTTTGTTAAGAATTGCACCAAAGAGGTGACTATTGCTGTTTTTTTTCTGTAGATCGATGTACCCACAATACGTAGCGCAGTTCGATACAGTGGCTTGGATGTGGATCAGTGCTACATGCCACTGGGACGCATGACCCAGGATACAATCGATAAAGCGAGAGACATCCTTGATAAGATCAAGTAAGCTAAGTTTGATGAAGATATGTAAAACTAAAAAGATCTCGTTTTTCTTCAATGGGAAAGAAAGGAGAGAGATAGGAAGGTGTTCTTTATAAGATTAAAGGAGACGAGAACAAAAGACAAGCTCAGGTAGTTTAACTTGGAGCTCAGGTAGCATTATAAATGTTAATCTTTTTTTCTAAATATTTATATATAGTTTTAAGTTAATTATAGGTATACTTATGTAACTGTTTTTGATCATTCAGTGGAAATGGTGCATTACATGTTAAAAATTTCTTGTTGTTGCTTTTATTATCGTTATTATTTTTATTTTTATTGTTTTTATTGTTATTGTTGTTGTACGTAATAACAACCTGTCCTGTATGAAATCAGATAGGAAGGAGTTGACAAACAACGTTCTCGGAAATTCGCTTTGGTATCAAATTTGTATGAAATGGTAGCGAAGGCTAGGAAAATGTTTGTGAACTTGAACAGTGATTTCAAAATGGGAAAACGAGGTACGACCCTAGGGTGATTGCTTATGTGATCAAATTTGAAAGAAAGTATAACGTGAGAACAAGTTTTAGACAAGTAGAGGGAGTCCTTCGAAGTTCACATGATCATTGAATTAAGATAAAAGAAACTCGATTGTATTGACTAATAAAGTTAAAATACCTCAACGGTGGTGAAGAATCTAAAACCAACGCCCAAATTCCAGGAATTTGCTTCAAGGGATTAACACAAGAAATTTAAACGAAACACCCGATGTTGAAGAAAAATTCGAAAAGGTATTTGAACATTATTGTTAAACTTCAGTTCTTGTTATGAGTTTGTAAGTTAAGGTGTAAGTTAGTATAGTCAAAGTTGTAGTGTAGTCATAGTCGTAGTAAATTGCACTTGATTATCTATTTTTGTTCTGAATTAACTCTTTTTGCACTGTGTTTACTAAAAACAGCACTGCTCTTAACCAATCAGAATCGAGAACCTTTGTAATATAGTAAAAAAGCTCTTTTTAACCAATTCTGCTGCAAGACTGTGATGATAAGGACGGGAACCGAAAATACTGAGAGTGGACTATGTATCATTTTCCACAAGAATAATTGCGGTAAAATATGAATGTAGCACTTAACGCTCTCATGACAGACTGATTGTTTGGATCAGATAGCCTCTGTAATTTGTCAGCTGTGTTTGTAGAAGCTGAAAATCTACTTAGCAAGAAAAACATCAAGATTTGACAGAACTTTGGTCGTGCACGCGCAAAAAGAAAAAAAAAAAAAGTTCCTGAAAAAAGCAAAAAGTGTTTATGCCGATTTGCCAATCAGCGGGAAGTTCTACGTCGCATGCACAACATACGGCTAAAGCATTTATTTACTACGTAGCTTTTACTGTATAACAAATTAATTAATACGAAACTTAACTGGAAGGCAGGCTACAACAAGCCATAGTCCCCTACAGGTAGATCACTCAAACAAAAAAACATGACATATTTCACAATGTTTTATATCAACCGTATACTAGCAACACTTATTGTTATGTACTTAGACTTGCACTCGCCAATTCGAGCACGGTGATTGGTTGGTTCTTGGTCACGTGCCCCTGATCAAAAGCTGGATGCAGTGGCGCAGTTGTTGCCCGCGCGCAATGTTTGTTCGTTTGCTTTTGCTATATGATTGTTTAAGGGAAAATCTTAACATGTTTTTTAAACAAAGGGCAATAACAATCATCCATCACATCTAATATATCAATGGACTTGTTCCTGTAGATCTAATTACATTGAGGAAACAAAAAGAAATCTTAAAACACGTACGAATGAACATGATAATCCAATCAATCAAAAAGGTTCAACAGTGAAACACATACCTTCTCCTGGAAAGTGCTTTTAAACGGCCAACAAACTACAAAGGGAAAAATTCTCGAGGCTTTACTAATTGTTGTCCACAAACCAGACTGAAACAAACAAACCGCAAGCCATCCAATTTTTCTTTTCCAAATGGGAATAACTTAGAACTTTTAAATCAACAACGATAGGCGGAAACCTTATTCCCTGAAGATGATTTTTAACCGAAAACGTTCGGAAACTTTTTAAAAATTTTACCTCGCCTTTTTATATATTTTAATACATTTTATTAAATGGTAACTCTGATTTTCGGTCAATAACCAAATTTCCAGCGTTCTGATTGGCTGAACTTACGTCAATAAGCTACGGTACAGACCTTTTTTGATTTATGGACTTCAAAAGTCAATACAATGTCCGGTGAATTTTATTATCCGCTCGAAATTACAAGTATTGAAGATTGCCCCGAGAAAACAAGAGACGTCAACTGAAAATAATAACCAGAAAGGTAAAGCAGTGAATGAAAACTTTCAGCGAATGGAGAAAGTCG
>JAOBAT010127310.1:0-12776 GCA_026413305.1 Hydrozoanthus tunicans
CTATTTCCAATTCATTGTTTGATTTGAAATTGTAAAATATAGTAAAAATTTTCATTTTGGTCAAAGATGCTTGAAAAATCGAAAAGTTGCTCAGTATCGAAAAAGTTGCTCAAACTTGGAAAAGTTGCTCGATCAAAAGTTGCCGAGCAGAATCTGTCTGAGCCTGGCACGGACGCATATCTAATAACCACAAGCCCAGGGGTATATATCGATCATATCAAGTCGATAAACCAAATAAGTGAGAGTCTGGGACCAAAGATAAGCTCAACAAAATGCACCTGTGCGCTTGTTTAATTGTAAGCGCGTGTCATGACCTCACAATGGGCGATAGAGCTGCCCTCACTCAAGATGAGAGCTGTCAGGGCCTTTATATAAAGTGACTGAGTAACCTGTCTCCATACTAGCCTGACTCTATAAGGTGCTATCTCCATGGCAACAGTGCGTTTGCTGCAGTTAATATGGAATGATTGTAGACTGTGCTTGTGCTTAGAGCATGCACGATGGAGTAGACAGATATTTAAGTCCGGCATGCATGAAATTACCGTTTGTTAAAAAGGGTGCACTTTTTAAATTAGCCCCCTAGATGTACTCCCTATATTGGGATGGTAGGTATGACCGTCGTATTTTTTAGGGGTTAAAATTGTCAGTGCCTTACTTTATAGGGTTTGTTAATTAAAAGAAATCCTGTGGTATACCAAGAGTCTGGTATTCTTTAGGGTTGAAAAATCCCAAACTATTGGACTGCTTGCAGTTCCGCGTTCTAGCAAACGTACATACTGATAACAAGATAAGAAAAAAGTCCTTTGACAAACGTTTTATTACGTGCACGTCTTTATTCACTGGCTATAAGGGATAATTGGTATTTTTAGGGTAATTTTATAACCGAGAGGTATTTTCTAGGGGGGGGAATTTTTTTCCCTTGATGTTTTTAGGGTATTTTTGGGACTTTTTCGACGGTCATCCCTGGCCCTACCCTTTTGACCCCGAAGTACCCCTCCCCCCCGGGTACTGGTCTCACCCCCTCCCGGCAGTGGAGTAATTACGATCAACTAATTCAGTTAGCCAAAGGTTTTGCAACCGATTTTGGTGGTCTTATTGTGTTGTTTCTAATAGGTGTTATTCCCGTGTTATATGCAGATGTGCCCCAAAATAAGGTCATTGCCAAATACGTCTCACTGTGTGTGGCCATTAAACTTAAGCAGATTATCAGGAAAGGAGTATGCAGCTGCTGTCAGGCTTGTAATGCTCTTTTTTGTTTTTATACTCGAGGTTGGAGCTTACGTATTTCCCAGAGCACAGTGTTGTGTCCATGTGACAGAGTAAACCTCTTTGCTGTTGTCTCCCTAGGTATATATAGTTTTTATTTCTAATTGCGCGCTATTAAATTGTTACTTACCAATGGCGCCATTTAATATTTCAGATTATAATATCGCGTGCAGTATTCCTGTCGATATCTAAACGATAATGGTTCATGAATCATGAAGAGCGAGAAAACTAAATTAAGAAGTAATGAAAGATTTTTCTGCTCAACAAAATTTTTCAAAAAATTAACATCAGTTGACAGGTCTAATTAATAATATATATAAACCCATATCGCTGTTTAACAGCCGTGGCTCTTTAACATAATATAAGAACACGGCTTACTATTAGAGACAAATTTTAGAAACAGATATCGATTATTTTATACCTCATCTACATGTTTACATAAATTAAATATATTGATGCCTTGTTACAGTTCATTTTTCTCGCCTTGGAACTGCAGTTAACTGAATATTTCATCTTTTCTCGATTCAGAATTTGACAATGTTTGTAAAATAATTAAAAGTGCAAGTATCATCGAATGAAGGACTGTGTCACATCTGCTAGGGTTAAAACTTTGCCATAAAAGGGTTTCGGAGTTATTCCACTAACAATTCAAAACATGGTGCCACATCTGTCATTTACAGACAGATGACAAAACAAGTTGATCGGTTAAGTCTTAGAGAAATTCTTAACAATTGAAAACAATAACTGAAGACAATTTGAGGAGTTTTTTTTGCAGCTACTTCCGTTACTAATACTCTAAAATCATAAATGGATGAGTACTAAAGCTGATCCATCTTAGCCGGTGAGAAAAAATAAAGTGACAAAGATTGTTTATATATTTTTATCGTTAAAATGCAAAGGTTTTCAATTTACTCCGTGACAATCGTCAGGTTCATAATTAAAAGACATTGAAAATCGTTTGCATTTTAAAGAAAAAACATTCCGAAATAACCTATTACAAAATGTTATAATACTAATGCTAAATAAAACATTAGTACTGGAAGCAAAAATCACCCTAGTTACCGCTGTTTTTGACCTTATTAATTTTGTTTATTTGATCTCTAGAAAAATGACAGAGGTCTCAAGTTACGTTTTTTTACTTTGGGTGAACTTTTTTCCAAACAAAAACCAATATAGAAAGAAAATAAGTGAAGTTAAATGTTTCTTAGACTACCAACTTGCGTTTTTGTAATTATTCAACCCTAAAAGCCGGACCGCAAAACAGGTGAAAAAAAGAGTCAATATTGTCTCTTTAAAAATTCGCACATCATGACGTCACAAGAACTAAAACCTCTTTCACAGCCGGCACTTCGCACTGCTCGCTGGTCATTTGAAAAAAGACGGACTCAAACTTTTTTCCTCTTGTGAAATTTGCCTTTTCAAACGGATTAATTTGAAAACGCCTGCTGTTTTGCGTCAAGAAAAACGATACGTCAAACTCGTATAGCCTATGTTTGTTCAGGTTGAAATTTACAAAAAAACACACACACACAAATGAAGTAGCGATACCCGTTGCAATTTTCTACTTCCAGGATCAGACAAAACCGGCATCAAATATGGACAACAATCAATCTTTCGACTCTGGAAGAGACGTTTCTGTCCTATGTAGTGTCGCAGCTGATAAAGACGATGAATTATGGTTGATTTCAAAGTCAACGGCTATCAGTACCGCCGTTATCAATGGGCTGACGGCTCCATTTGCATTTATAACCAATCTCTTGATCCTTGTGGCGATCCTACGTACACCTTCAATTCGGAACCCTTCTGACATTCTACTAGGGTGTCTTCTACTGACAGACTTTCTCGTTGGACTTCTTGTTCAGCCTCAAACGATATTTCTCTATGTTGGTCGCAATCATTCGTGCAAAATTAAGCTTGTTAGCTCTCTCCTTGAATACACTGTGACTTGCGTGTCTTTCTCCACCATAACAGCCATAGCGTTGGAGAAATACCTCACGCTGTTCCGTCCGCTCTTTTGCGAACAGTACGTTACATCAAAACGAGCTCTGCTTCTCTCGGTGTTTATTTGGCTGTTCTGGCTGCTAATGATTCCCCTGCGCGTGTACTGGTCGAATCAGTTGTTTTGGGCACTTCTCGGGATCGCATGGAGCTGTGGCTTGTTAACAAGCGTTGTAGTATATTCAAAAATATTCCAACTTGTTCGATATCATAAGCGTCGTATTCGCAGGGAGCAGGAAACCGCAGATTCAAGATCTACTTCTCATAGAAAAACCGCCATAACAATGGGTTACATCATTGGCGTGTTACTAGCGTGTTATACCCCGTTAGGGGGCGTGTTACTCTATCAGCACACCGAGGGGAAGGAGAGTAGTAGGGCTTTGATTGCTGAGGCATGGAGCGAGACGCTGTTCTACGTCACGAGTAGTCTCAACCCGATAATCTACTGGTGTCGCAGTGATGAGATGAGATCCGCCATTACTGTTCAACTGAAACCACTGCGCAATCTCTGTTCGTGCCCCTAGAGCACAAGGGAGCAACTCCTCCACAGTAATCTCCTTTGGCATTTCAAGGACCAAAACAAATGAGCCTCTCCCTCCGTAAATTTTTTCTCACCCCAGACTCTCTCTTTCCTCCGCTCGCCGGTGAATGTCTCGTTTGTTTTGCTTCGGAGGAGGCTACCGTCCTCCTCTGGATTGCTTCACCTGCCGGGTTGCTTATCATGGATCGGAGTTTACGAGAACGGCACCGAATGAACGACGACGGCTTCCAAAAAAAAACATACTTTTTGCTTGCCTTTTTCCACGTATAGGGAAGAGTTAACGTTTCATTTCAGGCCGGACGCAACGTCCTGTTGTTTGGCAAGTAACTCCCGGTAGTCCACACACAAAACATTATCTTAAGAGTGGAGATTGTCGATTGTACCGTGATAAATTTGACTTCGATGGCGAAAATAACGCCTTCGCGATCGGATCTGATGAATGAACGATCTCGAGAGAGCAGCTTTCTAGAGATTATTGAATTCGCGAGTACACTATTTTTTAATTGGAGTCCGTTTTGGAACCAACTAAAACAGAACAACCGCAAACTGATACTGATTATAACTGCCATTCCGGCCCAGGAAACGCAGATACTGCAAGTTAGGGACGGACCAGGTGATAATTTCGTGGGGAAGAGGGGGGGTACCGCGGTCGAAGAATTCGCAAAAAAAAATGCTGGGCTACGAAAGACAGAAAAAAAATTTCCATAACGAAATCCTAAATAAAGAGGAGTTTGACTGAAAGACAATTGCAAAGGAATCATTTTTCCAAGATTTACAAGATTAATTGTCCATTCGTCCCTTTGCGAGTCCTGTTTTGAACTTTCCCAGGGAAGCTAGTCCCAGGCCCCCCAAAGAGTTCGTGCCATCCGCCAGCTGAACCACAGCATACCTGGTCTCAGCTAGTTTGCTTTCTCTTTTGTTCGAGTTACGCTTTGTACATAAATGAAAAAATATGAAAGAGTTTTTCTTAAAGGTCGATAAAGATTGGCAACATTTTTTGTATATGTCGTAATCTTGTAGTCGTGAAACCTTCAAAATTGAGCTTTTCATGTTGTAGTTTTCAAGACGACGATGTGCAGTTGACCCGCTTGGTGCATTCCAACGTGCAGCTATTGTTTAAATTGTTTAAAAATAGACGAGTAACCAGGGTTACACATACTGAAACTTTAAAAAGGTTCTTAGGTAAAAATTTTTTTTTAAAGAGTGAGCTTTCGGCTATCAGGCTGTAGCCTTTAACGAACTAAAATGAAATCTTAAGGTGATAAACTATAATATATATCAGTAAAGCGATGTGTGAAAACGAACATTGAAATATAAATGATATAAATTAAAAGCCAATAAAATGCTAAATTTTTTTAAAGGATGTAGCCATTTTGTTCACTATTGTTGTCGGTGTCGCCCTTTCGCATCTTAAGCCTGGTTTCCATACGATATGCGGTCTGCGGCCGTCTGCGATCACGATCGGTGACGGTTGCGTCATGTTCCCGACATGTGGAAATACTCAAAATATAGTCTGCGACACACCATCTGAATAATTGGAAGAGTTGAGTCAGATTCTACTTTCCCGACTAGTGCGACCACGCCGACAAAGAAAGATTTTAATTGGAACACATGTCTGCGACAGTCGCCGACATACCATTGTTCCTCTTAAACAACGCGTTAGTAACTGTCCAATGAGAACGGAGATGTTTGCCCCACCAAACATAGCTTAAGGGAAATGGCAACTAGTTCAAGTAAAAGGGATCTAGATGGAGCGAATCGAGAAATGGAAAGTGTTGGCAGCGAAGCTTAATAAGTAGATAACGTTATGATATACAATCGTAGGGGGTTGTCCTTTAGTGGCACATGAGTATATACAACAGATAAATTCGAGTAAGGCCTTACCACTGGAACGGGGTATAATCCAAGTGTCGCTGATCTACAGCATTAACAAGGAATCCCTTAAACCCACACAAGGAAAGAGAAAAAATCTCTGACCTCGGTGGGATTCGAACCCGCGACCTACGAAACAGATCTACGTCGCTCTAACCAACTGAGCTACGGGGCCAGCTGGGAGTTTGGTCGTGGGATTTAAGGACAATACGGCTGGGCCCGAGCCTGGAAATAATCGTAGAGGGTTGTCCTTTAGTGGCACATGGGTATATACAACATATAAATTCGAGTGAGGCCTTACCACTGGAACGGGGTATAATCCAAGTGTCGCTGATCTACAGCATTAACAAGGAATCCCTTAAAATATACAATCTTTGCGGTAATGAACGAAATTTAAGACATTGCGATTGAGGAACCTGAAAAAATCTTCAGGCTTCGACAAAGCTCGAACCCATGATAACATAATCATATTTACTATTCAGTGTGAAACTTTAATGAATTGCATTCAGAATCATCGTTGTATATACGACAAAGGCTGTAAAAATTATAGGGTGCCACTAAAGAAGAGAAATGCTCGGAAAGACATTAAGCCTACGAACAGGGCCTCCTGTGGTTGGGGAACGAGCGGCGAGCGAAGCGAACCGCGAGGGGAATGGGGAGAGGGAAGGTTGTCGGTACCAACACTCCGCATTTTAGTTTAAAACAAACTCCACCAAGACGACAGTAGTCGTTATCGATAGCTTAAATAGCGACCGCCGACATTTATTCTCCATATCGAAAATATTCCGCGCTACACGAGTGTTTGTTTTGACATTTGTTGCCACAATGTGACATTTGCATAACACGTCAAAGCTATTTTGATCCAATTTTGACAGGTGGGCGTAAATAAAGATTGGGGGGTTTTCCGAGCAGGCCCTCCTTTCCCTTCCTTCCCCCATTCATGCATCAATCGCAGACGGCCGCCGATCGTACTGCATGCAGACCGTCGCCAATCGTTTTCACACTATGGACTTGCTACTTTCTTTCGAGGCGAAGGCGCAAAGTTTGTCGCAGCTAATTGTCTCATATCTGCTGCGGGTATCTTTTAAGAATGTGTCAAACTCAAGCCACCTTGGATGTTTGCTGGGTACAGCTCAACCACTTACAATACAATACAATTTTCATTTCAC
Organism: Hydrozoanthus tunicans; assembly: GCA_026413305.1. Taxonomy (NCBI): domain Eukaryota; kingdom Metazoa; phylum Cnidaria; class Anthozoa; order Zoantharia; family Hydrozoanthidae; genus Hydrozoanthus; species Hydrozoanthus tunicans. The sequence goes on from JAOBAT010127310.1 coordinate 6,847, forward strand.
CATCAAGAACTAGGATATTATACAGATAATTACAGATACATATTAGATTATTACAAGTTTAATTGTTTCGTCATAAGATTAAGTTACGTTTAAGTTAAGTTAGATCGGTTAAATTTTCACTATTTGGATAACATTGGTGACTTCGTATATAAGTAAGAACTCAGTGGTGGCAAGACAGCTCAAAAAGAAACCATATGGCTTATTATTTTTGAACTGCCTTTTTGATTGTATTGATCATATTGGTATATATTAATTAAATGTGAATACTAAATGCAAAGTAAGCTTAAGTTTGATATCATTATCAAATAAATTCAACAGAAGTAATAGGCTATTACAGATTTATAAGATGTATTTTGAGATCGGCTTTGAAAGTTTTCATTGTTGAGCTTAGTTTCATTTTTAATGGAAGCGAATTCCAGAATTTTGGGCCTTGGTAAACAATTGTGAATTTCTTAATTCTTAAAGAACGGGATTCTATAATGGCTAATCACTTAGTTTGGTCTAGGTCAACATCTCTGTCATTGAGCTACATGCATAATGTATATGAAGAAGAGCCAAGGAAGAAATTTAGCATACGTGTGGAGACGTCTTTAGTGCACTCTTTCTCTTCCTATTTTTATATTTTTTGCCGTATTCGTCATTTCTGAGTGGAACTTTTAGAGAGTGGGGGCAGTGCACGAGCAATCCCCCCCCCCCTCCCCTCTCCCTTCCCGGCCCATGCCTTCGCCGTACGCGCCTACTAATGATAATAGTTATGAAGTAATGAAGGTAAGTTTGTTTTCAAAAGTCTTGTTAAAAAATAGTCAAAACCAAAAAAAAAAGCTTTACCGAGAGAAAAGATAGAATGTTAAAATTATATTATAGAGAAAAAATGGAAAAGGCAGCATTTCGACACCATAACTTTATTTTTTACATTTGACGACTATATTGCCAGGCGCGCGTATATGCGCAGAAATACAAAGTCACACTTAAGCTTTTATAAGTATACAAAAAAATCATGGCTATACAACGTTCCGGGCTACATAAGAAATTGTTTTTTAGTTTTCTTTTAACTTTGAAAAAACAAAAGTTTCAGAGATCTGTCGCCACCCGCGCGAACGCTTGCGTGACCGACCCAGTCTTTCTCCATTTGTTAGCCAATCTTTTCATTCTGCTTTTATTCAAGTCCTTTTTAGACTCGCTTCGTAATCCATAACTATTAAGTAAAGCATCTCACTGCCTTCATTACAAGGAGTTGTGTGAGTATCATTCAGAGAGTTTATAATTGCCGTTAAAGACAACAGCTCAACTTTCAGTTTTGCAAGTTCTCTGCTTGTGAGTATGGGAGTTCGGACAGCACAAAAACTGGAGAAGTACTGTTTGTGTTGTTGTATGAAGCGACGAACGGCGGGTTTGATCATCGGTTACATTATGATGGTATGTACAGAATTCCTTCTTAAGAGAACGATATCCTATATAGCGACATGTCAGTTCTGCTTCGTTTCGCTTTCTTCATTCATAGTTTCTGACTGTTGTCGAGTTCGCTGCTTTTCGGATCTTTTGTTGAGTTTCCGAATAGATTAAGACAAAGCAGACTGGAAACCTTACACGTTGCGCTGAAAGCGAGGGTTTGTTATTGTTGTTAATTTGGCCCGGATTTTAAATAACTCTTCAACTGTATGAATTGTAAGCCCTTTGGCGAAACCTCTTTGTACACTTAGTAGAGCATTTTAATTCTCAACGGGATGTTTTAACGAACGAGTACACAGTTCGTCAATTTGGTATGTCAATGCATCAATTATACTTGTCAAGGAAGGAGTTAGACTTACAAATACAGCTATTAGAGTGTACAAGTTGATTCCTGCCTTGTGTTAAAGGTATTATGTTTTGCATTTAACAAACACTCTCGCTGTCAGTAGATAAACCAGCAACTGTACATGTGAACTGGTTGGAAAAAATAAATGCGCTTTTTTGGTTAAGAGTTAGCAGAAAAATAATCAATATTTTATAAACGAAGGCTTTCAGTTTCAAAACAACAACAATAGACTTGTGTATAAATTTAGTTTTCAGTTCACTGTTATATGCTGTCCTCACTGCCGGATTCACCCTTGTTTCAAAATTTGATACATACTTGAATGATTTTTAACCTGAACTTTTAGTCTTCACATGGAAACATTTTATGAACATTTACGGTTTGAAAATATGAATGAAACCGGCTCAATGAGTTTGAATGGCAGCTTAGATGAATACATGAATATTTGATCAGATAGTTAAATAGATAGAACACGGGGTCAAAAGTTTGAATGTTAACGATATGGAAATGTATGTGTGAATAGAGCGATAACTTGACAAAATGAAACTAGTTGCAGGAAAAACTTTTTTCAACTTGAACTGACGAAGATGAATTTAAAGTCTTGAGTAGTTCTTCATGCCACCGAGACATTTCGTCTTAATTCATAACGATTATCCAACTTGTCATTCGTTAAATTTTAGTAAGTAAAATTATTGCCTTATATTAAAACTCGTAAGACAGACAAGTTCAAACGCTATAATTAACAAACTCCCGCAGTCGGAGTAAATGTTGCTAACTCTCAACTAAACTGGCATCTTTGAATTTCAAAAGGTTTGAAGACTGCGTATCTACTGGTACTATAGGAAGGAGCTCATTTAGAAGAAAGTTTGAGGTAGTAGCCGAGCCATTTCAAATCCAATTTGTTATCATGAACATCAATTAAAATAAACAACGCTTCCGGATTTTACTGTTCTTGGTGAAAAAGTGAAGGTGTGAGAGTTAAAACAACAATTTTTGTTTGGTCACGGAACGATTCTGAGAGTATTTAGTTATCTTTTTCTTTGTTAAGAAATGACACTTGCGAAAGTAGCTAACCCAACTGAGATGGTTTCATATAAGAACGGGTTGCTATAGCGAGCTAGTTAACTTTCCACCTGGGGGTCAGATAAATAGCAGCTCTTCACAAGTCTTCACGGTTCCACACGGTACTGAATGAAAAGCGCCATAAGCAATATTTAACAAAGCATTCAAAAATATCTTTCAACATAGGTGTCCAACGGTGGTGTAAAAATATCATGCTTTCTTAAACAAAGAATAAACATTTATAGCGGCTGTTTTGCAAATTTCAGTCTGTGCTCCGACAAAATTGTAGAACTATCGTCATCGGTTCACGTTGCTCGAAGTATTGTTGCTCGTTAACGTTTGAATCACCCTCTCACAAAATAACGATAAATACATTGCAGGCTGACTGTGTTTGAAGCAGTTTAAGAAAAACCCTTCGAGTCTCATTTTAATAGTCGGGCATAGCTACAAGTTTACAACTACGAAACTCAAAAAAATATTTCTACAGTATCAAAGCTAAGGATGGCAAAATGTAAAAGGGAAGCGCAAAGTCCTCAATAACTTCAAAAAGAAGCTTTAGTTACGTCCTTCTGAAATCCCTCACAAAATGTTACGGATTGAAAGCACATCTGCTTTTTTGAAAGAGTCATCCGAACAATAGAAAAAATTCCGTTGTCTAGCATTGTCCCATAATCAGATGTTTTGCATGTCATAAATGCAAACTTTGTCAACTGATAGGAGGGTTAAACGTCTTAGGACCAGTAAGAGGAGACACATTAAAGCTGATGAGAATTTGGTTGTCTTAGCGATGTCATAAAGAATGTTTAACATGTTACCTCAGGTCTAATCAAGGCCCCATAATTCGCTCAAACAATTGATTTGGTTCTTTGATCTAGATCTCTCTGAATATTTTCAGCACGTATTAAAAATACCCGTGCAGATGACCTTACAACAACAGTTGGCTTGAAGCCCTGCATGGTTCTAATTCTAGCGTTATTGTTTAACGTTTTTTCTTGGCTTTGTAGAAAAACGATTAGTTTTGACAAACAACGTTCAACAGAAAAGTAACGCAAAATGAAAAGGAGTAACTTATACCAATTAAATAACCCAAATAAATAAGGATTGTAATGCATAGTTTTCACACCTTGTGCACGTGAAACTCATTAGGCGCCGTTTGTTCAAAAACGCATACAGAAACATTTTGCATTTGGTAACGCTTCCGAGAGAAAAAAACAAGAGAAAAAAACACATGTTTTTGATAGCGCAAACGTCAGTCACTTGCACACTTGAGAACCTTCCCTAGCTGAAAGATTGTGATTGTAAGAAGCTCAGTTTAGCTTTAATCCACTTTAGTATATAGCCAGACATAATCCTGCAATCTGATTGGCTAACTGAGAAGGCACGATTCGGCTTATAACGCCCGCGGGCGCTACAAACCATTTTTTACTTTTTACCGCTCTGATATAATTTTACTTCGATTTTTTAAACACTTTTAACGAATAAAGTTCGAAAAGAGTATTTTGAATGAAACCTATTTTTACTTCATTCGAGCGATCTTTACTGGGTTAACGTTATTCAAACCTCGGTCTTGTGCGTTAACATGTTGATAATACACTGTACTGGCAATATTTTGACGAAAAAAACTCTTCGAGCCTCGATTTCACTGATATAGTCGGGTATAACCATAACTTTACGACTACGAGAAGAAAAAATGTGTACAGTATCGAACATGACAAAATGTAAGAGGGATGCGCGAAGACCTCAGTAACTTTAAAAAGTAGCTTTATTTACAATCTTCTCAATTCTTCTCACAAAATCTAGCTTATTACGGATGGAAAAGCAACTCTGCGTTTCGTTCTGAAAGATGACAAAAATTCCGATGTCTCGCATTGCCCCATATGTAATCAGATATTTGACATGTAACAAATGTAAATTCTGTCAGCTGATAGGATGGTTAAGTGTGTCTGTGCCAGTAAAAGGAGACAAATGAAAGATGACGAGAATTTACCTCATTTGGCTTATGGCTAACCCTTGCCCCAAAATTCGCTCAAACAATTGATTTGCTTCTTTAACCTTTCTGAATATTTTATATTAGTACGTATTAAAAAAAAAACAGATAACCTTACAACGACAGTTTCCTTGAAACCTTAGTTCTAACACTAGCGATGTATAAAAATTAATGTCGCTTGTATTCAATCTGTCATGTTTTATGGTTCTCAATTCCATCATTATAGTCTCCCCAATTGTTTGAGTTAAGTTCAGAACTATTTTCTTTTGAACATCAAACATTCTTGTTATCCGTTAATATTTTGTTTTGACTAGATGATGGTGTCACGAGGACACCGAAATGTTGTCTGATGTTTCTTCCCGTGATTTTCATTGTCAATTTAGCTAGAACGTGGTCAAAAGAAAGCTTTGATAATCATATACGGTTGTGACACCCACTATAGAGAAGCGCTCCACATAGCAGGACTGAAAACGCTAGTAGACCGTAGGGAAGATTTCTGCTTGAAATTCTTTAACAAAAACGTCTCCAACCTTCAGATTGTTTATATCATCTATTCTACCTTTTGATAACCGTGAACAACGTATGAAGTTGCGTCGTGGTAGACCCTTTAGAGTGACCTTTAAGACAAATAAGTTTGACACTTTAATTGACATTTGATTGGCACATAGATGTTTAGTTTTTAGTCGATAGGCTTTAATCTCTCCTCTCTTCTATACTTTTTTTATTTTTAGAGAAACATTATTAGCTTTAACAAACAACGATCAATAGAACAGTAATGCCTTAGGCCGATTAAAAGGAGTAATTTAAACCAGGAAAGTAACCCCAACAAATAATGATTACTGCACAATTTTCGCATCTTGTGCACGTAAGACTTCATTAGGCACCGTTCGTACAAAAACGCATAAAGAATCATTTCGGTATACGTATGCGCTTTGGACTTTTTGGTTCGAAAACATGGCGGCTTGATACTGCTCCCGAGAATAGAAACAACCGAAAACGTAAGTGCTTTTTATTAAATGGTAACTCTAATTTTCGGTCAATAACCAAATTTCCAGCGTTCTGATTGGCTGAACTTAGGTCAATAAGCTA